>JBBPBX010000303.1:90232-108822 GCA_038048925.1 Garcialebias charrua
GTGCTGATTATGTTATGACATGCATGCATATTGCTGATAAGTATTTCATTTCTAGCTGTTTTTTTTAGCTACTTTTCCTTTTGATTGTCCTTTTGGTTTCCATCTTATTTTAAAATGTTTAAAAAAATAATTGTACTTTTATGATTGTCTATTGTTGTCGTTGTTGTCCACTGTTGTCATCACTTTGTTAAAAAAAAAGATTCAGGTCTGTCTAGTAAATGAGTCCCCGAGGCTCAATGGGATTAACCTGTATAAATAAAGGTTGAATGAATGAATGAAAAAAAAAACTTTTTAAATTTATTTAAGGCCACTTGTTAAAATAATGTCAAATAACTTGCATGCAATCTCTACCAAAAAAGGTAAAAATAGGATAAAATATAATAATAATCTGGTTGCAATAACAATATCTCCATCTTTTTTACCATTTAAATAATTTAAGACATTTTAAAGTAAATATCTTCGTTTTAACCCATTTAGCCCCACTGGCAACAATTGTTGCCAAAGTGTATCACTGTCATTTTCCACTCAGTAAAAAAAACTCAAATGTATTAATGCAACATTTTCCACCTATAAACTAGTAGACAACTTAGACAAATGTTTGGATTGAAAAAAATGTTTCCAAGTGCTTCCTGTTTTATGATATCACATGCTTCCTGGGCCATCCGGCTGAAGACATGGAATATGCAAATCGTCCTGGAAAAGGGTAATTTTCATAACATTTCTTATGGTTTCCCCCCATACTTTTTTATAATCATTTAATCTTTCAAGTCTCTACTGTAACACTCTCCACAAAAATTGTACCTAGGATAAATATTTTTTTGTTCATGGGCATCTTTTTGTAAGTGGCAACAAAAGTTGCCAATGGGCACATAGCTTGTCGCTAACTACAGGAAAACACTGTCTGCAGGATTGCACCTAATTTTCTTATTTCAAATTGTAAAATGATGTGCAATGTCTTATTTTAGTCTTCTAAGGATACTCTTCCTAGCAAAATAAATTATGTAGTCAAGGCCTGTGTGTCTAAGATTTTTATTCGCTTCCATACATCATTCTCTTGCTAGCCAACATCATATTTTGCTAGCCTAACATTAGCTTGTGTTTCGCTGAGGTAAAAGATGTTGATGATCTAGCCATATGTAGGAAGCCACACAGATCTGGTGGAACTGGACTTGGTCAGGGACCAAGTGTGGTTCTTGGCCTGGCAGAGAAAGCTGAAGTTCCACCTGGAGTCAAGTTTTACCATGACAACCTCTTCACAACCCTGTCCCTGGTGGATGAGATGACCCTGAGAGGCTATGGCAGCTGTGGCACGATGCGACAAGCTCAGCTCCACAAGGTTCCTTTCACAGAACCCAAGACCTTCAAGAAGACACCCAGAGGAAATGCTGAATATCTTGTTGAGGCAGAGAAGCTGATTGTAAGGTGGAATGACAACAGCATGGTCACTGTGGTGTCAAACATGGAAAGGGAGTTCATCGAAACTGAGGCAAAGAGATGGAACAAACAAAAACGGACCATGGACAAGGTCAGACAGCCCAAGTGTATCCAGGATTACAACACACACATGGGAGGAGTGGACCTGCATGACCAGTTTGTCAGCCGCTACAGAGTCAACATACGGTCCAAGAAGTGGTGGTGGCCATGCTTCAGCTGGGCCCTGAACAGTGCCATGGTGAACAGCTGGTGCTATTACAGGTACACAAGGCTGCATGTTATTTAGCAATATCACAATCGTGTTTGTGATGTTTGACATGAGGTGATCGCTAGTGCTCTTCATTTGACAAGAGCAACAGTGATGATATCCAGACCAACATCACAAACTCAAGCATGATATTGCTTTTACAGAACATTCTACATATGGGGCATGACACTGTAGAAAGGAGGATATTGATAATTCATCAATAGCATCATAAATGAACAAAAACATGGCATATTCATTCATCTATCATGCTTGTTTTTTCATTCATTTAGAACCTGGAAAAGTGGGCAGAAAGATCTCCTCTCCTTCCAGAGGCTGGTAGCCCAGACCCTCCTCCTGCGCCATGGAACAAAGCCATGTAAGCAGGGCAGAAGATCTTTAATGGCTGTGGCGATAACTGATGCCACCAGGTTTGATCATTTCAACCACTGGCCCTGCAACACTGGTAGCAGGTACAAGCGATGCAAAAACTGTGGCGGACGTACATCGTTTGCGTGTGAAAAGTGGGATGTGCCACTACATTTGGAGTGCTTCAAGAAGTACCACACTGAGTAGATCATCCATAAAAGATGATGGAATGTATGGGATGAAATATATACATATATGGTAAATGGTAAATGGAGCTTATTTATATAGCGCTTTCCAGCCCCCTATGAGGGACCCCAAAGCGCTTTACAATACCAACCATCCACCCATTCATACACACATTCATACACCGGTAGCGGTAGACTGCCATGCAAGGCGCCTTCCAGTCCTACCGGGAGCAACTCGGGGTTAAGTGTCTTGCCCAGGGACACAACGACACATGGTGTGCGGAACCGGGATTCGAACCACCAACCTTCCGATCGGGGGACGACTGCCATTACCACTACGCCACGGCCGCCCCATATACAGTATGTGTGTTATTAGAGGTTCTAAGAAAAAAAACTGTTTGTTGAAGTTTTGATTACAAAGTTACAAAATTCGAGTCTACAGACGAATAAATTAAGAATAAAAAAACTGTTCAAATTGTTTGTTGTTTGGAATTTTATACAAGAGGAACCTGATGCTCCAACTTTTTGTTATTATTTATTCTGACTACATTATTATTTTGTTATTACTATATTATTATTAGTTCTCTATTATGAACGGGTGACAGTTGACCTAGTGACAAGCTGTGTGACTACTGGCAACAATTGTTGCCAGTCATAAAAATGCCATTTTCTTCAAATCAAAATACAGAATGATGAAAATAAATACATAACATGATTCAGAAGGACCCAACTGATAAAATAACATGCCTTTCAACTCTGAAAAAAATTTGGGCTTAAATGGGTTAAACTCTTCCCCCACATGAACTGATGAGCTGGAAAACACTGACACAAAATGAGAAGAAGAAGAAAAAAAGAAGAGAACAATATGAAGCAGACATCCTTAGTAAGTGTTTGGAGGGAAATGTGCTGCTTTTGGCAGCTGAGCGTCCCACAGCGGGTCAGTGCAGCTCAACACACCCTCCTGTGGGAGGCTGTGCACGTCGATGCAGCACTCATCAAGTCCTGTGCATGTTGAACTCATCTGACTGAGAAACGCTTCATTCATTCGCTTCATCCTTTTGATTGACAAGTTTAGATGGGAATGTGATCAGAAGTTCCAGAAATGGCATTTTCTGCAACATCCATCCATCCGTCCATTATCTTTTACTCGCTTCTTCCTTTTCTGGTCAACTGGTGCCCATATTCAGCCTTCACTGTGCAAGAGGTGGGGACACCCTGGACATGTCTCCAGTCCATCAGAGGGACACAGAGAGACAAACAAGACAAACAACTATTCACTCTCTTACTCACACTTAGGGACAATTTAGAGTTACCAATCAGTCTAACATGCATGTTTTTGGTGTGTGGGAGGAAACCGGAGTACCTGGAGAAATCCCACACATGCAAGGAGAGAACATGCAAACTCCACCCAGAATTTAAATAAATGTGATAAAATTGTCTCAAAATGCTAAATATAGCTAAACTGTAGCTTAATGGTAATGGTAGCTAACCTGTAGCTAATGACACCAATTAGCAAAATTGAAGCTAAAAGCTGAATGTAGCTAAACTACAGACGTGAACCAGCCTGATCAAGAAAGGTCATCAGAGACTCTACTTCCTCAGGCGGCTGAGGCGAGCTGGACTGGGAAGCTCAGTCCTCACCTCCTTCTACAGGTGTGCAGTGGAGAGCATCCTGTGCTCCAGCATCAACGTGTGGCATGGAGGCTGCACAGCTGCAGAAAGAAAAGCTCTGCAGAGAGTGGTGAAGGCTGCACAGAAGTTGTTGGAGTCAGTCTCCCCACCATCACAGACATTTACACCTCCAGATGCAGGAAGAGGGCCACCTGCATCATGAAGGACCCACTCACCCAGCACACACACTTTTTGCCCCACTCCCCTCAGGAAGGAGGTTGAGGAGCATTAAGTGTAGAACCACTAGACTGAGGAACAGCTTCTACCCTGAGGCTGTTAGACTCATGAATATCTAACCAGAATAATCACTGAAAAATATTGCATCATGTTGCTGCTGATCTGTTTCATGTTGCTGCTGATCTGTTTCATGTTGCTGCTGATCTGTTTCATGTTGCTGCTGATCTGTTTCATGTTGCTGCTGATCTGTTTCATGTTGCTGTGTTCATTTGTGCTCATCTGCTCACACAGACTCATGTTCGTGCTGCTGTTGTTTGGCGTATTATTTTTGTGCTATTAGTGCTTAGCGTATTTTTTAGTTTAACACATTTCTTGATTCGTATCTTAGATCTTATTACGGTTTTTCTTTTACATTTTATACTTATGTTGGATGTAACTGGGACACTGTGTACACAATTTTGTTCCACCACATGTACCACATATGGTGCGAATAACAATAAAGAAGCTTGAATCATTGAATAAACTACCGGTAAATGTAACAACCATAACTTAAAACTACAGTTAGCTTAATCGTAGTTACCTCACCTCACTGTCCAAAGATAGTCCCGCCCCAGCACAAGATTTGAAAAATGCTACAAAATGGGCATGTCAACAGACACCGCCTAAAGGAGGGGGAGGCGGGTAGGGGTGAGCGAGGAGGTGTGGCCAGGATGAGAGACCGTCATTGTTTTTGAATGTTAAAATTACATTAGTAATAAACCACTTAAAACAAGCAACAACAAATAATTATTATGTAGATGTATTTATCTATTCTCACCCGATCTATCCGAAACAAAAGGCTTAAAAAAAAATGAAAGTATGCCGTGACCGGGGATCCAACCCGGGTCCTTTGGGTTGCAAACCAGCTCCTTACCTCTAGACCAACTTGGCATTTGTGCAAAACCAGTCCTTCATAGTATAAGAAAACAAATACAACCACATACATTTAGAACGCTGGAGTTTTGATTAGATTTTGATGAAGTGAAAAGTATATTCTTAAAATAAACAAGTTGCTAATCTGAAAATTATATCGATCAGTGGTGCTTGTATGGTACAGACTGTCGCACCGCGAGAGACAGTGCGCGCGGACAGAAAGGAAGAGGCAGAGACGATCTCTGCAAGGGGAGTGGCTATGGTTGAACCTCTTTTATACTCAGGCAGAGACGATGTGACGTCAGACATGAGAGTTTTGACCAATAATAACACATCTCTTTAGACTAGCTTATCATTAACTTTACTAAATGTATTTTTATTATTTTGCATTTTATAATCTTTATGTATTTTATATGTCAATTTGTCACTGATAATGTTTGAACTGTATTGGTTTGTTAAGTGTCCTTGGGTGTCCTGAAAGGCGCTTTTAAATAAAATGATTATTATTATTATTATTAATAAGAAAATTAAGGTGCAATACATCTGTTCAACCCATAGGAGTACTGTAAACACGTTTTTAGACCAAATATTGCCGATTTAAAGAAATACGCACAAATACATGAAAATTAACACAGACATAGTGCTATAAAACATTTTAAACACATTCTAGGGAGTTTATCAGCTAAAAAAAGTTAATTTTGAGGTGAGTTACACTATAAAGTCCAAATGTAGGAAAACCATATACAATTGTAACAAATTCATAGCTAAAACCTACAATAGCTGAAAGCTACAATTAGCACAACATATTTAAAATCTAAATGTAGAAAACCATAACTAAAAGCTAAAATGTAGCAAAAACCATGATCTAAATTAAAACTAAGCTAAGCTAAACTAGATAAAATTTAAATTTAGCAAAAATATTGAGAGTAGCAAAAATGCTTTGCCTCGCTCCTTGGGTGGACCTTGGCGAACTGGGGGAGTATGTTGGGTCAGCGGGGGAGCTGACTCGCTGCGGGAGCATTGTTCCTGCAGATATTTTCTCCCCATCCCTCACCACGCACCTCCGCCCTCTTCATCTCAAATTAATACATGTAGGGATTTTGAGACTCGGGTGTGCTGCAACGTTTTTACATCTCTGTTGTTCAGAACCACCTGGGACATCTCAATTTTATTATACACCTTAGACATTCACTCATAAACATCCTCATAAAAGTCACATATAGGGAATGGAATGAGCACTATGGTTATGGGTGGCGGGATGGCATCACTCTCGCCCCCTGTGCCTATGCTCACTCACAATTATGCATTTAGACAATAAGGGTCTGGGTTAGAGTTGGAGTGGAGGGGAAACTGGTATAATGCCAGCCTTTGCTCCTTCTCTTTCCTTTTTAAGTGCACTTTACAACAACACACACCAACAGCACATTTGGGGACGGGGGTGTGTGTGTCGGGGTCTAGATTTGTTAATTTCAATTTTATTTATTTATTTATTTATATAAATATATATATATTTTATATTTATTTTTTATTTTTTTTCTCTCACCCCCCTGGTTGCCTGGCGGACATTCTGGGGGTAGGCCGTCGGGGGTTGTCCTGGGGTATGGGGGGGTTCGGGGCCCGGGGGTTCGCCGTGGGCGGGGCTGGCATTGCGCTCTCCCTGGGGCTGCTTGGGCTCGGGTGTCCTGTCCTGTCGGCAGGGCGGGGGTTGGGCCGGATCTTGGATGTCGGCTACTCTCCACCCCAGAATGAATGGGCCTACCTCCTGGGTTTGGGTATGGGCTGCCCCAAGTAGGGGGCAGGTACATGTCTTGGACCTAGGGGGTATAGAGGGTGCATCAGGATTATGAATGGAACGTGTCGTTATTGTTTGTCTTTGTGTGAGTGAGGATGAGGGTGGGTCTGAGTGAGTGTGTCTGTGTATGAATGTCTAATTGTCAGGCTGGGATTAGGACTGCCCCCTCTCTGTTACATCTAAGGCTACTTGGTGTCGCGCTCCTGCCACGTGGCCCCCGGGTGGGTGTCCCTTGGCCTGCGGGCGGGCTGGGGGCCCTTGCTGTCGCCTTCGGGGGTTGGGCGCTTGGGCGTGTGTCGGCTCGGCCTGGTGGCTGCCTGGTGGGGCTCGGGTCCTCTGGTCCTATCGGGTCCGGGCCTGAGGGATGGGCGCCCCCGGTGCCCGGGCCTCTGTGGCCGGGCCTGGGGCTACGTCAGTGCAGCGGGCTCTTGCAGCGGGCTCCGGCGGGGGCCTGTGGGCTTGTCGCTGTTGGCCTCCCGGGGGTCATTGTGTGTGGTCACTGGTGGAGCTCGTCCGGCTCTCCCCCTTGGTCGGATCTGGGGAGTGGGCGAGTGGCTTGTCCTGTTCGGGTGGCCCTGGGGACTCTGGGCTCGGGGTCCTTCTTGGGGTCTTGGGCTTTGATCGCCCCTTCGTCTGCCTCGGGCCTTGGGGGGACGGATCTCTGATGCTTCACGGTCGCTACTAAATGTTCTATTGGAGGAACCTTATTCACTTATGCATGCTCACAACCACACACAAATGGATGCAGGGATGTATATGTAGCTATCATATGCAGATATGTAGATGGATATGTGATATGAATGCATATGTATGTATACTGTATATATATTTGTAGATATGGGTATGTTTATTTATGGAAATCTACTGCAAGGTCATGAATATTATTAGTCTTTATGCATGTATGTTTCGTTGCTGTGTTCTGTCATGTGCTTTGCAGGATTGCGGACGGAGGTTGGGTGTGTTTGCCTTGTGCTCTTTTTGTGGATTGTAAAGGATTATGAGGAGGTCAATATTAATACTGACCTCTTTACCTTAATTAATTTACTTATTCAGATTGAATAGTAATTTCACGGGTTCTTTCTTTTTCAGTTTACCCAATATTTCTGTGATCTTTATGATGGATAAATAAATAAAGCCATTAAGTGACAATGGACAAGTTAACTTAGTTTGGTATGCCAGGCGACACTACCATTTATTTAAAATAAATCAACTAAATTAACACCATTACACTTGATTGACATGATTTCACTTTCTTTCAATTTAATACGTCAGCACAGTTAAATTTAACACAACAGACTTCAATACTGGATGTTAAACATATTTAGTCTGAGGGCTCTTTAGCTTAAAATAGTTTCCAGCTTAGAATTGAGGGAAAAAGATAGGAGGAAAGATGGAGAGATGGGTTAAAGGAAATTGTCTTGAGCATGTTACCAAAAGTGACACTTCTCATCAGATTTCTGCTAAAATCCAGGTACGTTTTGTAAACAGCTCTTTACCTTCGACGACGAGTCTGATAAAGAAATGACACCAGCCTTCAGATGCACAGAGTCCTTCAGGCCCAGCACGTCCAAAACTGGTTCTAGTTTACGTTTTCAACGTCTCCTGGGTTCCGCGTTGGTCATCAGAAAATGCGTCAGCTCCTGGCCTCTGACTTCAAGATAAACTTATTCCAGGAAGGAATAAACAAAGTTTTGAGCTTACGCTCGTTCGAAGTGGACTCATAACAGCATGTTATTTAGTCCTTAGCTGAATGACTGTCCTTGGCGGGTGACAGGCATTCATTCAGCTCTTTGGGACGTCTTCATGTCTTGAAGTTCCCAGAAACTCTACAGTTCCAGCAACAGCTTAGAACTTAAAGAAGGATCCGAGAGGAGTGAGACTTGGCTCTTTTTCATTGGTCCACTTGTTATCACTATTCAAGGTGAAATTCAGCGCAGAGAAGGAAATTGTTTAGGAAAAGTATCTGAGTGAGAGACTTTCAGACGCTAGATGAGAGTTTTAGCTGAAACTCGACAAAAACAATTTCTGTATAAGTCAGTTTGACATTTTAGCTGAACTTTGACACCTTTTCATTTGCAGAAATGACACATTGATGTTTCACATTTAAAGAATAACAGCATATAACATATATCATGAAAATGACAAAAGTTATTCTTTTGATTACATTAGAATAAAATCAAAGATAGAAATAGTCTCTTTTGGTGACTATATTCTCAGATTACAACTAATGGAATAATTTGTAGTAAATGTCTTGTTTTACTGAGAGGTCAGTAAAGGTCATCTCTGGAACAGTTCAAAACACACACAGGCGTATCAAAGTGGACACGGTCATGCCCACTACAGGATAATTGTTGTTTTGTTGTCTTACTTTCTATCTTTCCTTTCTCCCTATTAAAAAAAATCATATCGGTGTGAGAGGATGGCTGTAAGGCCATCTATAAATGGAGAAAAAAAAAAAAGAGTAGCAAAAATGCATCGAAAAGTTACAATTAGCTAATCCGGTTGTAAAAGCTACATGTAGCAAAACCATAGCTAAAACTTAAAATTTGCTTGACTGTTGTTAAAGGTATAAGGAGCATAAGAAGACAGATTTACTGTGGTAGAGTTCACAGAACATTGTTTCTTAATACACTGAAGAGATCTCATTGTGTTTCTATAAGAAAAACTTTCCAAAATAAAGTTAAAGTAAAGCGTGTAAAAGTTAGAAATAGCAAGGCACAGCGCAGTGTTCCCTCTCGAACCAAATGTTTTAATTGTTAAACTAGCACACAGTTTGCAGAAGTACAGGTAGTTTCATTCCCAAACACCTTACAGGAAAAAAAAGAAAAACAAGTGTGTGGATCAGCACTAACGATATTAAATATAAACCCTTAATTTTTGTCTAAACATACTCAGATCAGATTTTTTTTATTTAGCTGATCTCCATGGTCTCTTAAAGCAAAGTCTGAAGCCAAACAAGTTGTATGTTCTACAGTTTACTCAGGATTTATAGCAGACTGCAGCACGGCTAAAAGTTTGAATTCACATGAAGATTGTTCAACTTACTGGGAAAAGTCCGTTCAGCCTCTGTGGGGCCCTTAAGTTGCTAAACTGTTGTGTTTAATGTTCATCGCTGCTTGTGATGGCAGTATATCTTCTACGAACATGTCAGCGCTTTCCTCCTGTGTTCACTAAAAGCACAACAGGTCCCTGAAAATATGGGATGGTTTAAACAGACTGCTGGTCTCTCCAAAGTCTGGATACATCAAAAATGGTGGTAAAACACACAGAGGTACGTGAGCACCCGTGGATTGGTGTCCGTCTTAATCCCATAACACAGGGGTGTCAAAGTCAAATACACCAAGGGCCAAAAAACAAATTTGCTACAAGCCAAGGGCCGGACTGGTTCAATGTTTATTTTAAGGGGGTGATATAAAAAAAAAATCTACTTTCTGCACTCTTTTCTTTCAATGTTTTCTTTTTGATGAATTTGTTTTATTTCATCTCTTTTAAATGAATGAATGAATGAATTAAAATATAAAATAGCTTTACATCTGCTAAGTTCTTGGCATAAATCAACACAAACATGCTCCTGCTTTTAGTATTTTACATTGTTTTATAATGTAGCTGTTTATGTTTTGTTTTTTCATACAGTTTTCTTGTGATTTTTAATTAATATGCTTTTTTATGATTGTTTACTGTTGGCTGCAAGTATCAAGCTGTGAAATCCTTCATTTTCTACAGCTGATAGCTGTTGGTCATTAATTATGATGAAGTTTAGCAACTTCTCGGTGAACATTTGAGCTCCGTGGCTTCAGCGGTGTGTTTTTCTTGTTCAATCCGGGGCGGGCGCTCTGATTTCGGTCAGCCGCTCTCCGCCTGTCCCTCCTACGAGACGGTCAGACAGCGGGTCGGACTGGACGCAGCTGGCCGCGGTCGGTCTCCCTGTTTCGGTTCAGCGAGAGTGGCGTCCCGCTGAAGCCCCAGAGCTTGAATGTCCAACATAAAACTAACTTGACTGTGGTTTAATGTGGGGCTATGGCTCTGCAGACATTGCACGTTGCTGTCTTGTGGTGTTTAGTGTAAAACACTTCCACACAGCGAACATGTTACGATGAAAAGTTTGGTAGCTGTTAGCTAAAGTGCTACTCGCTCAGTCCTCATGCTGTAGCTGGCTGCAAACTATGAAATGGATTTCCTGAATGTGACGTGAGGCGGGTCTTATTACTCTGGGTTCATGAGACACGACTCTGGATCGGATCGGCCCCACCCCTACTACTGTTGCATTGTGGGGAATGTAGTGTTGGTGCGTGCAAAACACCAGCGGGCGGCTGTGGCCTGCGGGCCGGTTCTAATAGTAATTAAATATCATCCAGGGGGCCATAAATAATTAATTTGCGGGCCGGATGTGGCCCGCGGGCCTTGACTTTGACATATGTGCCACAACACATACCTGATTAAACAGAGATGCTGTTGTTGCTAAACGGCACTAAAGTCATCTTTTGTTGTGTACTTTAGTCCTGGTCCAGTTAAAATAACTGATCCTGTAGATTTTTTTTTTATTTGCTTTGGTTTGCCTTTTAACCACACAAAACAAGTACATCAGTTCACGTTTCTAAGAAACAGAGACATCATGCTGGGTGGACATCCGCTAAATGAATGCATGACCCTGGGTGCCTTCTTTAAGGAAACTACTGGGGCTGGTCCAAGCAAATACCTGGTTCTGCACGATGGATCAGATTTAAAGGGCATTTGGTATTGGATCTCTGAGCTTCCAAGGTACAGGAAGGTTCTGTGTTTCACCGGTGTCGATGTACTCAGTGGAAGTACAACCTGCTGTGTGTAACAAAATCAACGTAGACACCAACTTAAAGAAAAACTTTTACGTCTTTACTTTAAAAAAATTATTTTTTAAATGACTCCATCACAGTTAAGTCAGGTCCTCTGGACGGTTTCCTTGTGTTGAAACATTTCGGCTTTCATCCAAAGGACTTCATCAGTCCGAGGAGCCACAACAAACTCGGTCTTATAAATAGCACCTTCACATAGTTGGTGCAGTTTGATGGTTTCTGGAGTCCGTCCTCTCCCCCGTCTACTCCTCTGAGGCAGCCATGGCCAAAGTGGTTTAAAAAAATCAAAGCTCATGCTCGGATTATTGAGCATGAGCTTTGATTTGTTTTATAAATAAATGCATTTCACTTTTGGAATTTTGTGTGAAAATTTAAAACGATCAGACACCGTCTGCTTCCAGAGTGTTATGTCAGGGATCACTCTCAGCTACTACCTCACTAAAACTGAGAGCAATAAACTGACGGAGTTACGGCCACATTGTGTTTTCAAAAAGTATTTTTTTAAAGTCTTTTCTAAGACCTCTTGGATTTGCTGTGAGTGACTCTCAGCTACTACTACCGTATTTTCTGGAATATAGGTCGCACCTGAATATAGGTCGCATTGTCCAATTATTGCCAAAGAACTGGAAAAATCCATATATAGGTCGCACCTACGTCAAAATGTGGACCGTGTTTAGCTCTGCTGCAAATGTCTCTTCCACAGGAGCGCACAGCAAGGCTTTTAAGAAGATTAACACTTAAAAACAATTATTTGTTTGATAAAAATTATAGCAAATATGTGTCTGAGCTGAACTTTTCTTTAATAAATGAATAATTTTAGCAGGATAAACACCTAAAAAAATTTGTTAGCTGACATTATTGTAAGAGTGTGTCTCAGTTTAATTTTTGTTAATAAATGATTACAAATCAGCTTATTTTATAAAAAGCCATAAATAGGTCGCACCTGAATATAGGTCGCAGGGCATGCAAAAATGATAAAAAGCCGTGACCTATATTCCGGAAAATACGGTATACCACGTTTCAGCTTAACATTTGCAAATTCGAATGAGTAATTTTGTGTCTGTTACCTGTAGCACCCGTCTTTAATTACCGGTAGACTGACTCCAAATGTTAAGTTGGAAATGTGGCATTATTTCCTAAACGTTTCATCCAAATCTTCCCACTTGTTCACGTCGTATTTTGCCAACAGATAAATTCACACAGGCTGAGGCAAAAAGTAAAAGTAACCCTGCCTTTCGAACTGGTACATTCTATAGTCTCTGCTGCTGTGGTATCCCTCCTGTGGAGTGTTGATGCTTCAGTCTAGTTCTGAAGTGTCAATCTTGATCCAGCCCCATCCCCCACCAACCACCCATGAACTTTGTTTCTCTTAAGGGTGAGGAGATGGTGCAGTCAAGGGGCCCTCGTGGAGGCAGGAATGACTTGCAGCTCGTTGCTTGAGGTTAACCAGACAACCTGACATGTTGCTCTTGCTATCAGACACCACCAACTCTGAAGCTCTGTATCATTTTACGTCATCTGCACTAAGTAACAAGCCAAATAACTGGTAGGTTTTATACTTCCTGGCTTAGTTTTGGCAGTTTTTTTTTTTTTTGTCTTTATGGCGAAGTACAGTTTATTTGCACAGTCCTCTTTCATGGAGCTCATATATAATTTACCACTGTATGCTCTGTACCGACTATAAAGTATTACCCCATATTACACCATACACACTATAATACACCATGCACACCACAGTACACCATGCAATGCTACACCATATTACACTATACCACGTCATGCACATCATAATACAACATACTACTACACACACCATACTACACCATCAAGTCAAGTCAAAGTTAAAGTCAATTTTATTGTCAGAACTGCAATATGTACAGGACATACACAGGATTGAAACTGCTTTTCTCTCAGTCCCTCGGTGCAACAGTAACCATTTAAACACTAAAACACTGAACATTTAATAAACATAAGCATGCACATTATAGTACACCATAGTATACCATACAAATCATAGTACACAATGCAATGCTACACCATATTTCATAATCTCGTTTCATAATGTAGCTTGATTTTATTTTGTTTTATATCACTATTTTTATTTACTTTTTATTTTATATACATTTTATGGCTGTTTACTGTTGTGTGTACCTTATCTGTGAGTTGTCTAAAACAGGTCTCTCTTGTAAATGAGTCCTCGTGACTCAATGAGACTAACCCGCATAAATAAAAGTTGAATGAATGAATGAATATTACACTATACCATGTCATGCACACCATACCACACCATACTACTCCACACACACGCACACCACCTTACACCATGCAAAGCACAGTACATCCTAATATACTACAACAAACACGCAACACACTGCACCACGCCCTTCTCAAGGGCGGGACGTCTCCTCTCGGTCTCCGCTTTGCTTTTGCTTTGTCTTGTCTGTGAAACTGTCTGAGAGCCTCTCTTCTACAAAATCTTCTGAATCATAACTATGGACTTCAATTTGGTCAGTTGGTCCCTCAACACAACTGATAACATTTCTTCAAAGAGAAGACAGGCTGTAGCTGATTTGCCCTGTTGGTATTCACACAGCTGGATATCTCATCGACTTGGAAGACTTGATGATGTGTCTATCTCTGCTGTCATCTGTGGATCTTAAGGACGCATATTTAATTGGATTTATAATAACTGGTTCCTGCTTTTTGGATTTGGCTGGTTCCTGGTCTATCAACACACAAGGAAGACGTCTGCAACTAATCTGGACCTGGTCAGACTGCCTGCCTTACATGATGGTTTGGTTCATGTCTCGAGAAACCAGACTTTTGGCTGAATGGATTAGATCTCTGGGATTTTCTCAGGCACGTTCCATTGGTGTGCTCATTTTAATTTGGACATTTCAAAAACGAGTGGACCGACACAAACTGAAGGTAGATGTCATTAAAGTTCTGCCTGTCCCCAAAACAATCATGTTTATCTGACATTTGGCTCACTGACTGGCCTTGACAGGCCGTCTTATCTCAACACGCCTGTAGAAGTTTTGTAAACCTGACGCTCTCACCCTCCCAAACCTTCAACTGAGGAATTCCACAGACTTTTCAGAGGAGCCCAGCTGAATAAACATTCTGTCATCATTTCAGGACTCTGGATTTGCCTCTGGCCGTCCTCGGCAGCTCTTCAACCAGTTTGCTGATGACAGCTGAAACCAGCTGCTCACAAGGAGGACC
Source organism: Garcialebias charrua (assembly GCA_038048925.1). Classification (NCBI taxonomy): domain Eukaryota; kingdom Metazoa; phylum Chordata; class Actinopteri; order Cyprinodontiformes; family Rivulidae; genus Garcialebias; species Garcialebias charrua. The sequence goes on from JBBPBX010000303.1 coordinate 105,071, forward strand.
ATCAGCCTAACGATGGATCGTTAGCACCATGTGAGCAGCTGGTTTTGGCTGTCATCAGCAAACTGGTTGATCCACTGTGAGAGGGTGCTATTTATAAGACTGATCTGAAAACAGCATCTCAGACTGAGGAAGTCTTTCGGATAAAAGACGAAACGTTTCTAATTTTTCTTTTGTTTTTTGAATGTCCAGAAGGCCAGATTTAATTTTTCTAGATTTTTCTACCTGGATTATTAAGCATGCATCAGGGTATTTGAACTATTATATTTATAAATGTTTTAATAGCATGGTGAAAATATGAATTTGAAAAAAGAATATGTTTTTACAAAAGGCTAAATAAACCAAAATACGTATTGCTGTTAATTTTTGACTGTGTACAAAGTACCTTTACAAACGGCACCCCATAAATATTTGTGTTTTTAATGTCAGTTGACTGTGGCAAACATCTTATATCAGGTTGACTGTAAATGTTAATCATTTTTAGAGGTACGTCCACTGATTAAGCATATTTCCTTAAAATCGGTTCAGTGATTCATGAAATATTTTGTTATCGGATACACACACATCAGCAAAAACGTTTAGTACACATAAGGATGTGATTAGGTTATCTTTCTTTTAATACGCTCAGCAACGATCAGTGAGGATCACTGATGTGTGTTTGTAGTGGATATTATTATGCTTAATCACGTCAACAAACTCCAATCACTTATTTAATTCAATAATCGGGTCAGATTCAACCTTCAGAAGACTTTTGTGTCCGAGTTTCTCTGGGCCTCGAGAAGTCAGACAAAGGTTATCCGAAAAAAAGAAGGAGAAAAAAAGCATTGCTTTTATAAAAGGGTTTTAAGTTGTTGTTTTTGATCAAGTTCAGCTTTCAGTCCTCTGTTTGACGTCACGCCCGGCTGGGGGTTCGCTCTAAATAGGTCTCACGGCTAAGTTAGGAAACTTGGAGCTTACTGAAGGAATGTTTAAAACAACAAACAGCATGGCTGACTGTGATACTTTTTCTTCACATGTTCTGTTGCAGATGAGCGCCAACTCGATTCAGCTCTTAATATCTGTAAATAAAATAAAAGATTTGCCTCAGTTTGTGCACACTACACCATATGAAAAGTCACAAGGAAGGTTGGAGGAGTTACTGCTCCGGTGTTTTATGTTGACCCACGTGGGATGAGGAGCCACTTGAGCCGTGAAATGGTTTTCATTTTTATCCGGAGCAGAACTCCCAGGCTCCAAGTCCAGAGACTATCAGGACTGGCAGAAGCTTGTTTTTCCTACAAAACTGTAAACCACTCAAGTAATTTGCATTTAAGACCACACTGTTTTGTACTGTCGAGCTTAAAACGTATATATTTTGAGTGAAATACGAGGCCACAACAAAGTATTCACACCCTTTGACATTTTTCTGTGTGCAAACTGTTCTTCGTCACGTTACAACCACAAACTTCACCAAATTTAATGGGATTGTATGTGGTAGAAAGTAGTGCGTAATTGTGAACTTGAAGGAAATTGTGGTCTGGACCATTCTGGTGCATGAATATGTTTGGATTTGAACCGTTCCATTGTAGCTTTGGTAAGATTTTTTGGGTCATTGCCCTGCTGGAAGATGACTCTGCGCCCCAGTCTGTTACAGACTCTGACAGGTTTTAGTCCAGGGTTGCTCTACATTTATCTCCATCCATCTTCTTATCAACGTCCTTAGCCTTGTTGAAGAAAAGCATTTCCAAAGCATGATGCTGCCACCACTATGTTTTACAGTGGGGATGGCGTGAGTAGTCCAAAAAGTTCAGATTTGGTCGTGTTTGCTTGGCTTGTGTCAAAATGCGAACAGGACTTCTTAAGTCTTTCATTCAATAATGGCTTTCTTCTTGCCACTCTTCATGAAGGCCAGATTTTATGACTAAAGGGCAAAACACACAGGCGGCATGTGATACCCGTGCGTTTCATCATTTTCTATTAAAACCCCCACAACAGCAGCGAGCGGCTGCCAACCGATGTTCCATGTGGTAGACTTGAAGAGCCGACACTATTTTAAAATGTTTTCAGCAATGCGTTGCATTTCTTCTCTTGTTTTCTTGTTGTTTTATATCAAAGTTTTAAAAATTGATTAGGAAAAAATATATTTTGTGGTTGAGAATTTTTATTTGTTTACTTTTCTTATTTTTATGACCTCAACTCTTAACAGTTTGATAAAAAAAATATGGGAGTTTCACTCTGTTGTCACCGGTTCAAAGCGTTTATGGACAGAATTTCTCGGCGCAGCCAGGGGGTTTGCCTCAGGATTCCATGCTCTTTGCAGATGATGTGGTCCTGTTGGCATCACAGTAATTTGTTGTGTTGAATGTGAGTTAGAGTGAAATGGGTCTGAACTACCTGTAATTTTCAGATTTGTATTTGCAAAACTTAAAAAAACAAAACATGTTTCGTTTTCCTTACAGTTTAAAATAACGCTCCACTGTCGGTTGATTTGTCACATAAATTCACAATAAAAAATAAATAAATTAAACTGACTGTCTCAGAGAATTTGATAGGGGAGAGGGCGGGCCCCGGAGGCCATCTTATCACCAGCAAACTGGTTCTTTTTTCTCGCACTATGGGAACTGTTTGTAGGATTCAGTTTGTCTGGTGGCTCCTCAGATTGAAGAAGTCCTTTGGATAAAGATGAAACGTCTCAGCAACAAAAGAAACTGTCCAGATGACCTGACTGAACATTGTTGGATTTTTACCTGGATTACTGAGCATGAACTTTGGCAATACTGTAGAGACTAAATTTAAGTAGGGGTGCGAATCTCTCAGTGTCTGGAGAATCAATTCGATTCCGATTTTTGGTGTCACGATTTGATACAAAATCGATTTTTCGATTCAGAAACGATTTTTGATTCAGAAACGATTTTTCTATTAAAATTGTCATAAATTTAGTTTTAGTTTTGTAACTGACAAGCTGAAAAGAATAAACAACAATGTAAACAAATAGAACATTTATTTAAAACAATAATTTTAGGTTCCTTATTCCTTTTTGTTTGATATTTATACCAAAAATAGGAACAAATAATACAGGAATGCATTAAATTCTGTAACTTAAATAACCAGTATTAGGTTAGCTTTTTGCTCTGTTACTTATAGAAGATTATTGTTTGAATTGATTGTTTGAACTTGTTTTGTTTTTGAAAAAAAGGGCAGATAAAATAAGATTTCTTCTTCTTTCTGCCACCTTTCATTTTATGTATTCTTTCATATGAGATATGGTTTTATTTTCTTTATCTTTTGGGTTTTAATGTTAAAAAAAAAAAAATCGATTTTGGGGCTTTTAGAATCGATTCTGAATCGCCAGAACTAAGAATCTAGATTCTTTTAAAAATCTATTTTTTCCTGCACCCCTAAATTTAAGTATAAGAAAAAACATATTTTAAACGATTAATAATGCATAAAACACTATTTGGGCTATTTAATTATTTATTTATTTAGCATTGCCTCAATCCTCGTTACGCTCAAGCTTCTGTTGTGAGGAGCAGCATATGGTTTTTCTTATTAGCAGCTTGTGGTGTCAGCTCTTTTGTTTCTGTCGTTGTGGGTGTTGACAGCAAACCCACCCAGTGTTCAAACAGCCAGGGCAAATGGTCGGCTTTTTTGAACTCCAACAACAACTTCACATTTGTAGAACCGGACTTGAAATTCACCAAAAAATAAAAAAATAAAATAAAAAAATAATAATAAAAAAATATATATTTTTATTATTATTATTATTATTATTATTA
>JBBPBX010000303.1:108996-129078 GCA_038048925.1 Garcialebias charrua
AATGGGTCTGGTTTTAACCAGGCTATGCTAGAAGGGGAAACAACAGTTTTTTGTTTTTTTTTATGCTCGCATAATGTAGAAAATTTGCAGAATCTTACCAAATAGCTTGTTGTAAAAAGGACACAGCAAAAAAAAAAAGTTTGCACACAACCTGATCCTGCAGCCGAATCTCACTTTCATTAATTGTTAACGTTGCGGTTTTTCTCTTTACAGATGACACATCAGCTAAAGAAGTCAGCAGGGTAAGCTTTTTATTTGTACTTTTTTTACGTCATATAAAAGAAAACACCTTACAATTTTACAAAATCTATTTAAAACTTACTGTTACAAAAAGTATGAAATAATTTAAGAACTTTAAATGAATTCCAAAGGGAACGTTTATGTGATCCAGCGGACAGGAAAAGCATTTGGAAAAAATTGATCCCCTCTCGCCACATGTGTTCACACCTTTGCCTGTCATGTCAGGAGGGGGGGTGTCTGGTCGTCAGCGCTTCCAGCAGCGCCGTGCAGCTTTAGTGGAAATGAACTCACACACACAAACACACACACAGACAAATAAATGAGGTTCCCTCAACCCCTCAGTGCGTCATCCATACGTCTGTGCAAACAGGATGTGGGAGGGCAGAAGGCATCCCGTTGGGGAAGCTTTCTAGTGCACCACTCTCCCTGCTGTCCTGTCCTCGCCCTCTCTGTTGGCCCAGAAATAGGCGTCTCTTCGGCCTTGTAAAGAAAAGGCCGAAGTTTGACGTGGCAACACTTTAAGGGCAGAGGCTCAACAGCAGAACTGTGACCGATCCCTGAGCTGAAATGCAATAGGGAAAAGAAAAGATTAACTTTCATATCCTGTTAGTGGAGAAAATGCAAACCACCTTTCCCACTATCGCCTCTGGTTCCCCATCAGATGAGGCAACTTTAAAAATGTCACTAGAACTTGATTTAAGACTGTTTTTGTTCTGTTGGCTTCTCTGAATTGCAAAAAACAACAACTTAATGCTGCTGCTATCTTAACTGGAGTTATTAGGATATCTCTACACTTTTAGCTTCTCTCCACTGGCTCCCTGTCAAGTCCAGAATTGAACTCAAAATCTTACTTCTAACTTACAAAGCCCTCAACAACCTAGCTCCATCTTAGATTTGAGATCTTGTTGTTTCATATTTTCCTAACAGAGAATTTCGCTCTCAGACTTCAAGTTATCTTGTGGTCCTTGTAGTTTTCAAAAGCAGAATGAGAGGAAGATCTTCCAGTTATCAGGCTCCTCTCTTGTGGAACCAACTTCCAGTTTCTGTCCATGAGGCTGACACATTGTCCAGTTTTAAGACTTTACTTTTTGATCAATCCTATAATTAGGGTTGGCTTGTCATGCTATCTTAAGCTTAGACTACTAGAGGACAAATTGATCTCATTTCCTAATATGAATTGTTAAAATTTAATAGTTTTCATTTGATACTATTTTTATCTTAACATGTGATTCTTGACCTGCCATTGTGTATCTGTTCCTACCAAACCCAGCCGGCAGAAGCAGATGGCCGCTTGTCCTGAGCCTCGTTCTGTTAAAGGTTTCTTCCTCATGAGGGAGTTTTTACTTTCCACTGTCGCCATCATGCTTGCTCAAGATGAGTTCTGTGATGGAGTTAAACTCAAAGCAGTCTGCTCCTCAGACAAATAGTTTTAACTTATTATTTTTATATGTGAATGTTTCTGTTCAGTGTCCTGAGATTACTTCTGTTGTGACTTGGCGCTATATAAATAAACTGAATTGAATTGAATTGAATCCAAACCATCCACATGTCTGCTAGATCCCATCCCAACCAGACTATTTAAAGAGGTAATTCCCTTAATTAATAACCACGTCTTGGATCTGCTTAATTTGTCTCTAATAAATGGTTATGCACCACAGCGTTTTAAGATTGCTGTAATTAAACCTTTACTTAAGAAACATAACCTTGACTCAGGAATCCTAGCCAATGATATACCTATATCTAATCTAACTTTCATCTAAAAAATTCTAGAGAAAATAGTTGTAGGTCAGTTGCGTCATCATAATCTGAAGAGTTTCAGTCAGGTTTTAGAGCTCACCACAGCACAGAAACAGCACTGGTGAAACTTACTAATGATATTCTCATGGCCTCTGACAATGGACAGGTGTCTACACTGGTCCTGTTAGTGCTGCATTTGATCACAATATTCTACTACAGAGGCTTGAAAATGATATTGCTATTACAGGGACAGCTCTAAAATGGTTTAGATAAACTGAATTGAATTAAAGTCATTGTTTGTGTGAGGCTACATAGATGTGATGTCTGTGTGTCCAGCAGTACCAGGACACGAACATGCAGGGCGTGGTGTACGAACTAAACAGCTGCATGGAGCAGCGGCTGGACACTGGAGGAGACAACAAACTCCTGCTCTACGAGTTGTCCAACATCGTCAAAACAGGTAAAAATCCAAAAGAACATCGCTAAACCCTCATGCATCATTCATATCGCACAGAGCCTGCTTTTAGAGACTGACTGTAGACGTTTTAGACACAAAAATCCGTTTATGACAAATGCATGGATAAACATCTCTCGGGTCAAATTATTTTTGATGCTCTCAAAGCAGCTTAGAGAAGAAGATGGAATTTCTGTGGTTAAAAACCTAAAAATAATCCAGTTGTTGGTCATTTTTTTATTAAAACAGCTTCTTAATACAGTAAACACAAACCAGACGGTGATACAATAAGAAAGGAGCAAAAGTCTATGCATATTCCTGTTATTAACAAGAAGCTTTGTTCAATTAATAATAATAATGTAAAAACATAATTAATTGCAACATTTAGTAATGAAAATAGGAAATTATCATTTAAAAAATATTAAGCTTTTATCACCTGCCACTGAAAGGCAAAAGTAGGTGAAAATGTTTTTGCTTGTTTGTGTCTGTTTGTTAGCAAAACGTCTCATGAATTGAAGAAAAAACATTGATTTTAGTGAAACTAGCAGAAAGTAATCATTGAATTATCTACAATTGATAAAGTGTTGGAGTCAACTTGATTCAAAATGGCTGCCACAGCCAAGTGAGGCAATCAAACAATATTTTATCACAATTCCAGTCAGGATTCAAAAAACAGCACAGCACCGTCACTACAGTTATCAAAGTATTAAACGATATCATACATGGCCTGGACTGCAAAAAATACTGTGTTGGCCTATTTACAGTATAGACCTGTCCAAGGCATTTGATACAGTTGATCACAGACTGTTGACAAACATCCTGGAACACTCTGGTCTATCAAAACTTGCAGTCTCCTGGTTCACCAACTACCGTATTTTTCGGAGTATAGGTCGCACCTTTTTATCATTTTTTCCATGGCCTGCGACCTATACTCAGGTGCGACCTATATATGGCTTTTTATCACTTTCGGCAAAACAAATTTTAAATCCAGCTCATTTCACAATTACGTTCATTTATTAAGGAAAAGTTCAGCTCAGACACATATTTGCTATAATTTTTATCAAACAAATAATTGTTTTTAAGTGTTAATCTTCTTAAAAGCCTTGCTGTGCGCTCCTGTGGCAGACATTTGCAGCAGAGCTAAACGTAGGTGCGACCTATCTAGGGATTTTTCCAATCTATTGGTAATAATTAGACAATGCGACCTATACTCCGGTGCGACCTATACTCCGAAAAATACAGTACCTAACTGACAGAACGCAGTCTGTCCATGTAGCCGGATCCTCCTCTACTTTCTTAGATGTTGTGAAAGGGGTGCCACAGGGTTCTGTCTTGGGTCCCATTCTTTTCTCCCTATATATCAATGATCTTTGCAGTGATCTGTCAAATGCCTCCCACCATTATTACACAGATGACACCATCATCTATTGCTGTTCATCCTCCCTCAGCCAAGCTTTCACCTCTCTTCAGGATGCTTTTAACATTATTCAGTCACGTCTGCAAAAACTTAGACTGGTCCTAAATGCAGACAAAAGCAAGATCATGGTTTTGTCCAACAGAAAGCAGCAACCAGAGAACCCACCTCAAATTGAAACCCAAGAGGGAAAACAAATAGAAATGGTCTCCACCTACAAATTCAAGATTCAAGATTCAAGAGCTTTTATTAACATTGCACCAGTTTTCACCAATACAACGTGATAATGTATGCACAGTCATCCAGAAGAGGGGTTGAGTATGTAAAGCTGCTGCTTATTCAAAACACATGACATGTTCTTCAGCGCGGCCTCTCTCATCCGTCTCGGGATGAAGGTCAAAGGTGTGAAAAAAGGAAAAGAACCATGGGGGTTACAGCATTGGTATTAAAAAAATGTATCACATTTTGTCTGCAAGACACCGCATGACACAGTAAAAACCATACCATAAGCACATAAGGACAGTTACATGTTGCATGTTGAGACTGAGGCAGGGAGGATCTGTCCATGATACATTCCGGATGCCTCCGATAACGCTCATAGAAAAGTTCTCCGGGGGGGAGCAGACAAGACAAACAGCAGCTATTTTGTCCACAGTAAGCACATCTCAGGAGAAATTAGATATCCAGCCTTTCCCAAGGCTGTTTCCAAGGGAGTCAGATAAGAATTGACAAATATTTTCACATCAGGCACACATTGTAATTTCTGCAGCCTTCAGTCTGTAAGGGCGATTCTGTTCCAAAGTGATCCAATTCGGGACTTTTTCCACTGATCCAAGCTCTGACCTCAGATGTTGACCACAGCGTCCAGAGTCCCAATCCGAGGGTGATCTGTTCACCCTCTGGATAAGCTCACAAACAGCTGATTTCTCGAGGTCACGGCGCAGACCAGACGTCGGGTGCTCCAGGCATTAAGTCCTGCTGAAGTCTCCCTCTTTTGCGATAGACCAGTGCTCCACAAACGCCAAAAAGCAAAGCGCTGCCATCATAATCCAATATAATCCAAGATTCTTCACCTCCACAGAGCACTCCCAGGAATCCACGGAATCCATGGCGGAATCCATGGCGTATCCTCCGTCACTCTGTGAGGGTGGAAAGGCTCCCCTTGTGCCGTTCCTTCTGTAGAGATCTTGTTTGTAGAATCGAATGCCCAAACCTCCAATCCATCTTAATTTGCGTTCGAGGTGCTTAGCTGAGGAGCTGCCAGCAGCAGGGGGGGGAAGGACGGGAGAGGGAAGGGCTGCGACTGCCTCCGTCGAGAGCAAGGTTGAAAAACAAAGCAAATATCTAGGTTTCAACATTGACAATGAACTGTCATTTAAAACACACATCTCCAAAATGGCCACTAAACTCAAACTGAAACTAGGCTTCTACTTCAGAAACAAATCCTGCTTCTCATGCAAAGCCAGGAGAACATTAGTAGCTGCAACATCCATGCCGATATTAGATTATGGTGACGTGTTGTACATGAGTACTGCATCAAAATACCTACAGTCCTTAGACTCCATTTATCACGGTGCCCTTCAGTTCATTACTGACTCCAGTGTAGACGGCCGTGGTGTAGTGGTAATGGCAGTCGTCTCCCGATCGGAAAGTTGGCGGTTCGACTCCCGGGACCCGCACCATGTGTCGTTGTGTCCTTGGGCAAGACACTTAACCCTGAGTTGCTCCCGGTAGGACTGGAAAGCACCTTGCATGGTAGTCTGCCGCCACCGGTTTATGAATGTGTGTAGCATTCAATATATGTGTAGCACTTTGAGATTTTCAGTAATGAAAAGTGCGTCATAAATTGAATTAATTATTATTATTATTATTATCGCACTCATCACTGTGAGCTTTACGTAAAATCTGGCTGGTCATCTCTCAGCACTCGCAGATACACTCACTGGATATCCTTCATCTACAAGACCCTCCTAAACCTAGTCCCGTCATACCTCACCTCCTTAATACAAACATCACACAGTCATTACTCCCTGCGCTCTAACGATTTAGTCCTCCTGTCAGTTCCTCCTGTCAGAACTGAACTAGGAAAAAGAGCATTCAGCTTCGCCGTCCCCTCAGCCTGGAACAACTTACAGAAAGATCTGAAACTATCAACATTCATCTCTCCTGGATCCTTTATGTCAACCGTATTAGATAATGTCATCAAGAAACTTGACCATTGCAGATGTTTCTAACCATTACTTATCCAATATACATGTCACTGTTGATTCTTTTTAACTGTATCTATTCAACCCATGTCTGTCTGCTTGTTATATGTATATATACGGTAATGTCTATATAAGTCTGTCTTATCCTGTTGGTTCTGAACTGACAACATCTATTTATTGTGATTGTAGTTTTCTTTCTTTTCTTTTTTTGATAAATGCAAATGCTTATTGTCAATTACCATGTGACGTGTGCTGCTGACCATTTGACCAGGTCACCCTTGTAAAAGAGATCTCGATCTCAACGGGCTCTACCTGGTAAAATAAAGGTGATTGATTGATTGATTGATTGAAGTGTCCCTAAAACCCACAAAAATGGCTATAACTCAGTCAATTTTACAGATACTTGCATAAATATTGGTGTGGTAGAAGCTTAAATTAATCCCCAGCACATATCATGAGCGCTAACAGACTGCCCAAGATCTTTCTCACGAACTATTTGGAGTCACCTCGGTTTATCTGTCAGTAAAATATCTCACGAATCACTGGGCATGTATTAATGAAACTTCCAGGAAATCATTACCAAGTTTACGCCTACAGCTTTTTAACATTTGGAGTCAACCCAAGCCAATATGGCCTCCACATTGTACTGAAAACACAAAACTGGTTGTAAGTCAGTCAACTTGACTGGTACTGTGCAAAAATGTGACGTGGTAGTAGCTGAGAGTCATACCTGAGAATGACATCTAGCAATATTACGCCCAACATAATTTTTCAGGTTTTATCGTAGCAGCTGCAGTGCTGTAATTTCTCAACATAAGATGAGCTCAGTGTAAAACTCTGGCATTAAAGGTGACGGGAGATATGCATTCCATCTAGGTCTTTAAAGTCATTCATTACAAGTTCACCCAAACCCCACTACTCATTAACCCCTTGTTATTTTGTGTATGTGTGCTCCTGCAGCCCCTGCTGTCACATGACATATACATGAGTGAGAAATGAGTCTGGAAAAGGAGGACTGGGAATGGGATGCCAAAGAATTAGATACTGTCTTCATGATCCTTTTTATATAAATATGCCTTTTATTATTAGAGACATATGTGTGAGACCGGCAGCTGCTGATAATTGTTCCTGTGCTGTCTTTTCTTTCTCAACAGCAACAAAAGCTGATAGTTTTGCACTTTACTTCTTGGGAGAATGCAACAATGTGAGTACAAGGGCCTTTGACTGGATACGCTAATTCAGGTGGCGTCTTCTGTTTTAATCATTGTCGTTGTCTTTGGTTCTCAACAGAGTTTATGTTTATTCACTCCAATGGGGGCCAAAGACGGCCATCCTAACCTCGTCCCCTCCGGTCCCATCGCATACGGGACTACCGTCGCCGCTTATGTTGCCAAGACTCGCAAAACACTGCTGGTGGAGGACATCATGGGGGTACGGCTGCCGTCCTGAAAACGACCCTAAGCCAGTGATTACAACTAGAGGGCAACTGGACTTCTCTCGTTCTTCGACAAAAACATTTCACGTCTAAGCCAAAAAGTTTCTTGTGATCCGATTATGGATTGGGAGTTCCAGGCAGAGTCCAAAGCGTCTTGAAGAAACAAGAGAAGTCTAGTTGTCCTCTGTTAAACCACTTGCCATGTCTTGGATGAGAATCTACACCAGTGTATCACTCATTACAAAAATCAACATGTCCCTGCAATGCTGTAATTTTTATTGTAGAGCACTTTAAATTGAAAGTTTACGTCTACTTTTTATATACAGGTAGTCCTCGACTTACGATGTAGATCCGTTCCTACGCGGCGGCGTAAACCGATTTTCGACGTAAGTCGGAATATACGTACATACTGCACCATATACATGTACAGTACTGTATTACCAAGCACTTAGCCTATCCTGACACAGTACCTTACATAATTATCAAAAAACACATACATTTGGGAGCCATAATGAAGGGGAAAAAGAGTTAATGGCCTACCAGGATGCTGTTGACGTTGTTCTCCTCGGTCCATCCGCTGTACCTGTATTCCGTTTTCCGTTTACTATGTAAAACCACGTTCACAGTACAGTACAGTATTCCTCCGCCGCTGCACCGCGTACAGTACAATATTTTCCGCTACCGCACTGTGTACAGTACAATATTTTCCGCCACTCCACCGCGTAAAGTACAATATTTTCCGCCACTGCTTTACGTTTACGACATAAAACGGTCCATCTGCCGTATTCCGCATTTGTTTATGACGTAAATCCACATTCACAGTACTACAGTGCAGTGTATTCCTCCGCCGCTACGTTTATGACGTAAAACCGGTCCATCTACCGTATTCCGCATTCCGTTTACGACGTAAAACCGCGTTCACATTACAGTTTAGTTTTGTTTTTTGAATGTTCAGAGGACCAGACTTAGCTTTTTTAGAGAGTACAGTGCAGTATTCCTCCGCCGCTACGTTTACGACGTAAAACCAGTCCATCCGCCGTATTCCGCATTCCGTTTACGACGTAAAACTGCGTAACTCTGCTTTTCAAAATACGTATATATATTTTTTAAATGGGAGATGCGTCGTAACCACGAAACGTCATAACTCGAGACCGTCGTAACCCGAGGACTACCTGTAATTGTAACCCTTAGGATGATTTGGCTGTTTATTTAGAGAACAGGTGGTTACAGATCATGAACTATTTGAAAAAAAACAAGAGTTTTACTTAAAGTGTGAACTGAGAATAGATCAGTAGGAATACAAGTTTTCCTACATACCAGTACCATATTTTGGGTGGCTAGCTACAAACTGGCTTTTTTAAGCCTTTATATCTTATTAGTTGTCCTCAGGTCATCTTGACCTAAGCACAGCAGGAGGGTTATGATTTGTACTGTTTAAAGTCTCGTGCGCTTGAATGAAATAAAAAGCTAAACACGTGTTTGTGTTTGAAGGACGATCGATTCCCCGACGGCACAGGGCAGGACTCAGGGATCCACGTTCACTCTGTCCTGTGCCTCCCCATAATCACTGCCATCGGGGACCTCATCGCCATCTTGGAGTTGCATCGGCACTGGGGCAAGGAACCCTTCAACATTAGTCACCAGGAGGTCAGTCTGCAGACACCAATGACTTGAATGTAGAAAGCGGTAGAGTCGTTTTCCCAAGTGAAGTTACGCTCACTAAAACGTGAGGTTGTGTGTCTTTATCACATGATCCTCTTGGAGTTCTTTAAAACTAAGCGTCCCCATCTTTTCCAGGTTGCAACGGCAAATTTAGCGTGGGCATCAGTTGCCATTCATCAAGTACAGGTAGGCAAACACCTGTAAATTCCTGCTCTGAATTTGGTATTGTCCTTTTTTTTAAACAGGGACGATGTACTCCACAGGAGACAACGTGTACTCTACTAGTCCCATTTATTATGTTTCTGGGTATCTTTGTTTGTTCTGGTTCTGCACTGGGCAAATCCACTGTGTACAGGACCTGGGTCGTCGCTGCACCCAGTCCAATCAACTAAACCATAGGTTCAACAAACAGCTCCCAGGGGACGTCATTATGTATTACGAAACGATAGTACAACGCCCCCCGAGGAGCGGTGTCCCAGTGCAGCGCCGTCCACAGTGGACCTCTGAGCCACAGTTAGCGATGAAGCGTGGCGGTTAGTTACTAACTGATAACCTGTGTTGTTACAGAAACAAAAGGAGAGTCTGTAGACATGTTTGAAGACACTGAGCTGATTTGGCTGGCAAATCTGTTTTGTGATGCATTTTTTTGATACGTGTGCCTGAGCATGACTTATTTTTCTTTCTGACAGACGTGCAGAGGCCTTGCCAAACAGACAGAGCTCAATGACTTCCTGCTAGACGTGTCAAAGTAAGAGCTGTTTCTGTAACTCCTAATGAATGTGCTGTAAGTAAATTATAACCAATACAAGCTCTAAAGTGACGATGTTGTGCATCTTTTGTCATTGAATTTTGCAATCCTACAAAAAAAGCAATAATACAGCAGTCCCTCGATTATCGCTGGGGTTACATTCCAAACACCACCGCAATAGGTGAAAAAACGCGAAGTATGAATGCTGCATTTATTTTAGTATTTATGTATATTTTGTTTTATAAACCCGGCTCTTGCAATGTTCTAAACTCTCAAACCTATGTCATTTTAACAACATGCGTATATACCATATCATACCATACCATTTTATTTATAGAGCACTTTAAACAGCGACAAGGCCACACCAAAGTGCTGTACAAACAAACAAACAACAGGCAACACACAACAATGAAGTACAAAAAATAGACATAAGAACATCGCAGATCATAAATAAAACGACCAAACACAGATCAGCTGGTGTTGAAAGCAACAGAATAGAAATGGGTCTTTAAACGGGATTTGAATACCGAGAGGGAGGGGGCCTGTCTGACGAGCAGCGGTAACTCGTTCGAGAGTCTTGGTCCTGCTACAGAGAACGCCCTGTCTCCCCTGTGTTTAAGACGAGTCCCTGGGACTGTCAAAAGTACCTGATCCGCTGACCTCAGAGCACGTGGTAGGGCGTATGGGTGTATCAAATCAGAGAGATAGGCGGGGGCAAGACCGTTCAGCGATTTGTAGACATAGAGGAGAATTTTGAACTGGATACAAAGATGAACTGGTAGCCAGTGCAGGGAGGCCAAGACTGGTTTAATGTGCTCTCTTTTGCCTGTACATGTACTAGTTAAAAATCGGGCTGCTGCATTCTGAACCAGTTGTAGTCTTGCAATGGTGGCCTGACTGACACCAAGCAGAAGTGAATTGCAGTAATCAAGCCTAGATGTAATAAATGCATGAATTACTGTCTCCAGGTTATTTTTTGGATAATATGGGCTTCAGCTTAGACAGTCGCCTCAGCTGGAAAAAACAGGATTTAACGATCATATTTACATGACTGTTGAGTTTCATGGAAGGATCCATTATCACTCCCAGATTTGTGACTTTTTGTTTTTCAGACAGGGCTAGAGCAGAAAGGTCAATGCAGTGGTTCGAGATTGTGTCATTGGGAGGGAACAACATGGCTTCAGACTTCTTATCATTAAAACTTAAGAAATTTAAAGCCATCCAGTCCCTGATGTCACCCAGGCAGTCGAGCAGAGGTTGAATAGAGGATGTACCATTGTTTCTTAGGGGGAAGTAGATTTGACAGTCATCGGCATAGAAGTGGAAAGGTATGTTATGTTTCCGGAAAATAGCACCGAGTGGCAGTAGGTATAAGGAGAATAGGAGAGGACCCAGGATGGACCCTTGCGGAACCCCCCATTTAAGTGCCACCACTGCAGAACTAAAATGTATGTACAGTATATATAATATTTGTACTGTACAGTAGGGGTTGAATGAGTACATAATTTTTAAACTCGACATTAACATAATAAAGCTCGAGTAGAACTCGAGTAGTTGATGTTGTCATAGGATATTAAGCTGCAAAAACAATAAATACATAAAAACGCAAAAAGTCATTTAATATTTACAACAACAACAAAAAAGACCAACAAAACATTGGGAGCATATATTAGGCTCCTACCATTTATCATACTGCAGATAAGTCACAGGAAAACCAAAACTATTAGTTATTATCATTAAGCTGCAAAAGTGAAAGAAACGTGCGGCACGTCAAAACGGAACTAAAAACAGTGGGGCGGTAGACCACTCTGCACCACCCGCGGTGCTGCGCATTAGGTTTAGTTTTAGAGATAATTAGGTTTATAGGTTTTTTAATAGGTTTAGAGATTCATATTTTTTGCTTTTTGTTTGTGAAACAAGGTCAGTGGAAGCTGGTTCTGGTTCGGTTGATTGGACCCGGAGTTACAACATACAGTATTCTGTGACCTGCAACAGTGCATGCAACACTGCCCCCTATGGTCACAATATACGGTGGTCACAGAATTTGGTGTAACACCAGTTCGCAACGTGCTCCAAACAGGAAGTTGATTCATTTACTGTTCTGTAACTGCGACGTGATGACGTCACTACGGATACTCGATGTGAAATAAAAAAACTCGATAGATGTCCTGGGAATCGTTGTGTCGATTACTCAAGTAGTCTGTTAAAGCCCTACTGTACTGTACAGTACTGCAAAATTTTACTCACCAGCTCTGCAGAGCAGCGGCTCGGTTCTGGTCGGGCTTGAGCTCAAACCACATTGAGCATCCGCCATTTTGAGGTACTACTCTCAAAACAAATTAATCAACATTTCTTCTTAATTTTGACAATAATTACTAATTATTGTCAAATTTCAAACAACATTATCGTTTATCATGATAATTTCTGAGACAAAATTTGAGCAAAATTTGTTATCGTGACAGGCCTAGCAAAACTATCCCTCCATTTCAGCAGAAAGCAGCGGCCGGAAGCACTGTTGGCTTCTGGGTAGTGTAGTTCTTTTGAACTGCGTTACAGTATAGGTTTATTGAAGGAAAACTACAAAATGGCAACACCTTTCTAAAAAAAAATTTGTTAACTTTTTTATCCCGTACGGTCCTAATCACGTGAGTAATATTAAAGTTGACCATCTTGTGTCGTGTACAATCTTACGTTGAAAAACGCGACAGAGTGCACGAAAGTCAAACTGCAAGGTAGCGAGGGACTACTGTATTTCATTTTAGGCAACTTCATGTCTTGAAAGTAAATGTCAAGGTTTTCCTTTTTCAACCACTGTTTTCTTTTTGCACAGAACATACTTTGATAACATTGTGGCAATAGATTCTCTACTTGAACATATTATGGTAAGCTCAGTTTCTGCAAATTCATATTCATTCCTTGCCTTTAACGCTACACATCCAGGGAAGCCGTGTTAACCTATGTGCATTACAGAGTAGCAATACTCCTGACACCCTGCTGACACGTTCTAGATAATACAAATTAAATAAACAGTATAAATCAAAATACACTTAATATCACAATGTACAGTATTTTTCTTTTTAAACTGTACATTTTAAATCAAAATATTTTCATTTTAACAACGTGATGTGCGTTTTTACTCTGTTTTTAGCTTCCGAATCTCCACCACTTTGCATTTAATGTTATACCTGATTAAAATAAGCTGCACATTTTTAGGTTCTCTCTGTGCCTTTGTGCTTTTTACAGATATATGCAAAAAACCTGGTGAATGCGGACAGGTGTGCACTCTTCCAGGTAGATCACAGCAACAAAGAACTATACTCTGACCTGTTCGACATCGGGGAGGAGAAGGAAGGCAAACCTGTTTTTAGGAAAACAAAAGAAATAAGGTGTGCATGATTCAGCATCGTCTAGCTGTAAATGTTTTAAACTTTCATTGTACACATCTTTAATCGATTTTTTTTCACATAATTTTTTGTTTCAGTCCACTTAGCCTAGAGTAAGAAGTTTCTCTACCAATAACAGGTTGACTTTAAACAAGGCTTAAAGACTTTTCTTTTTAAGCGAGCCTACTCTGCCTCCGCATGATTTTATCTTAGATCTTAGTTGATATTGTCATTATTTTTAATTGATTTTATTATTGATTTGTGTTGTTTTCTCATTGATTTTACTTGATTTTATCACTTGTTTTTATTTGATCTTTGATTTTAGTTGCACTTTGTAGCACTTTGAGATTTTTGTTAATGAAAAGTGCGTTATAAATTAAATTCATTATTATTATTATTATTATTATTATTATTATTATTATTCTCTCTGCCTTTACAGGTTTTCTATAGACAAAGGAATAGCTGGCCAAGTAGCTCTGACAGGGGAAGTCTTAAATATCCCAGATGCCTATGCAGACCCACGGTTTAACCGGTAAACACAAAGATGAACTAACTAAAGCTTGATCAAATAGCTTTATTTATTGTTTAAACTTTTAATCATTCCAGGACTTTTGGTGTACATGTTGCATTGCTGTGGAAGCGTATTGCAGTCAACCATGAAAAAAAACTTTTGGAGCTTATGTAGTAATAACGTGATACGTATGTAGTAAAAACGTGATACGTATTAGTAATAACGTGATACTATGTAGTAAAAATGTGATACTATGTAGTAATAACGTGATACGTATGTAGTAAAAACATGATACTATGTAGTAAAAATGTGATACGTATTTAGTAATAGCGTGATAAGTATAGATGTATTATTCGCGTAGCCAGTATTTTAGGAGGAGCGGTTCCTTTAAATATATAGTAGACCTGCAAAAAGCCACATGCCTCAGTAGCACAATGGAAAGCGCGTCTGATTTCCGCTCCATCGACCCAGGTTCGATCCTGACCTGTTTGAACTTATTTTACTTTTTTTATTTTATTGGATAACTAAAATAAAAAAGGAGTTTGTGTTAACCACAGGCATATTAAGTCTATGGTGTTAACCGGTTCGACATTAGCGGCGTCTCCATACCTTCTCTTTCCACCTCTCTTAAAGGGGACCACATATTGTTTTTTTTTAATTTTTATGGTATGTCTGTGTGCTATCCAGACCCCGTTCATTCAATTTAATACAAAAAATAATTCTTAGATAATAAATTATACCCTTTTTAATTCTGCCATTTCTAACTTCCGTTCTAAACGACCTGTTTATGATAATGAGCTCTGAAGTCCACGCCCGTCAAAACTCTGTCTCCGCCCTCTGTAACTGCCAGTATCTCAAATCTGTTGTTGTTTTAAAATTAGCCTTTTTTTATTACTCGTTTGACTTACTGTTAGTGCTAGCTTAAAAAATAACTTACCGAAAGCTGTTTGTGTGCGCCGCCATTAGCTGCTCCTTTTTATCATGCCCTCCCGAATCCGAGCTCTTCCTCCTCCTTCGGTAACAAACAGCCCGCGTAGCTCCTGCTAGTTGCATGCAGCGCTTTGGTCCACGGCTGCACATCCAATCCAGACAAACGCAAAGAGTGTTTCCAGTTAATTTGTCCATATGAGGCAACCTAACCTCTGACCGGACCGGACCCACACTGTCCTCAAAAGCCAGCAGCTAACTGCAGCCCGATCTCTCCGGAAAAAAAAAAAAAAGATGCCGCGACCGGGAAGCGAACCCGTGTCCTTCGGATAACGAGTCCAATTCACTACCTCTAGACCAACCGGGCAGTTATGCAAAAAGCAGTCTTTCATCGTATAAGAAACAATCACAACCACCTACATTTAGAACGCTGAAGTTTTGATTAGATTTTGATGAAGTGAAAGGTATTCTTAAAATAAATAAGTTGCTAATCTGAAAATATATCGATCAGTGGTGCTTGATGGTACAGACTGTCGTCCCGCGAGTAAGTGTGTGTGTGTGCACAGTTTTCTGCCGGCTGCGCGTTGGGAGCGATATTACACTAAAAATTGAACTAAAACGTAAAAATAACAATTATAAAGTATTATTATGTCGATGTATATATCTAGTTTCACCCCGATTTCTCCGAAACAAAAGGCTTTAAATAAAAAGGGGGAAAAAAAAGATGCCGTTGACAGGATGCGATCTCTGGTCTCCTGCGTGCCGCTCAAGTGTCGTAACCGCTCAACCAAACTGACAGTTGTGCAATAGTAGTCCTTCATCATATAAGAAACAAGTCCAAACCGCGAGAGTGTGTGTGCACAGTTTCAACGAGACAGAGTTCATTCAAACAAGGTAATAAAACATTCTGGTTTTACTCGAGATGTGCTGCATGGCTGGAGCAGGGCAAACCCCTAGCCCCCCGGGGGCTAAATAAATGAATAAATGACCGCCAGGTCAGCTCCTAAACCGCTAGGCAACCGTGACATCTTTTATACTCAAGTGGGTGGAGCATCACCAGGGGTTGCTAGGTGAGGGGCTGGACTCAGGTTTGAGGTGATTGGCTACGGTTTGTGACATCACAAACCGCAGGAAGTGTGAAACGAAGCGTTTTTAATCACAGACAAATAAATCTACTTAGAGTAAATAAACCACTGGGTGCATTTTTTTGGCACAAGGACTGTTTTTTTATGAAGTAAATACCCAAAGTTGAGTAAAAAAACATTAAAAAGTGAATTTTGCATGTGTGGTCCCCTTTAACACAGAACTTGTGTTGTGCGGGAGTTGTAGGCGGGACCACAACAGGTCTACTATATATTTAAAGGAACCGCCCCTCCTAAAATACTGGCTACGCGAATGCTACATCTATACTTATCACGCTATTACTAAATACGTATCACGTTTTTACTACATAGTATCACGTTTTTACTACATAGTATCACGTTTTTACTACATAGTATCATGTTTTTACTACATAGTATCATGTTATTACTACATAGTATCACGTTTTTACTACATACGTATCACGTGATTACTACATAAGCTCCAAAAAAAAAAATTCATGGATGACTGCATTACGCTTCCGTACATTTCTGCAAGGCTGAAAGAAAAAAAAAAAACTCTTTTGTGCTCCTTCACAGAGAAGTAGACCTCAAAACTGGCTACACCACGCGGAACATCTTGTGCATGCCCATTGTGAGCAGGGGGACCGTAATAGGTGTGGTGCAGATGGTGAACAAGTTAAGCGGAAGTGCCTTCACTAAAACGGACGAGAACAACTTTAAGATGTTTGCTGTCTTTTGTGCTTTGGCCTTACACTGTGCAAATGTAAGTACCTCAGCATCCTCAGAGCGTGTACTGATACGCTCTTGCATAAAATATGATTAATGGCCTTGGTTTTCTTGAAGGAATGCATATCACCCGCCATTCACATCCACGATTTCAACTACTGTACATTCATCTTGCAGTCATAGCTGTTTTGGTCAAGCCTTGTAAATGACATTTTGCTTAAGCTCATGCGATATTAAAATAATATGTTAAGGATTACTTTCAGCTACCACCACACCAAATATTAGCTAAACTCATTTAAAACTGACTGATTCAAAGCCAATTTTGTGTTTTCCAATATCAGTTGGTTTTAGTAGCCATTTTGAATTGAGTTTACTTCAAAGGTCATTCAGTTTTAGATATTCGTTCACTGATTATTTTCTAAGAGTTTCATTAAAATCCATCTAGTGATTCTTGAGATAGTTTGCTAACAGACAAACACAGTTGACTCCAATAGTTAATGGCAAAGTTTTAAAAGACAGTCTTGTGCTATTGGTTACCACTCAGAGTATGTGATGAGAATTACTCTCAGCTACTAGCAAACTAAATTAAATCTCAAAATATATCAAACTGGCTGTTTTGTAGCCCTTTTTGTGTTTGCTGAGGTCACTTAGCTGTAGCGGCTATCTCAAACTGAGTTGACTCCAAAAGTTAAAGAGTTGTAAATGTCGATCTAATAATTACTTTCTGAGAGTTTCAAGAAAATGTCTCCAGTGGTTCATGAGATATTTTGCTAACAGACAAACACATTGCTATAGTTCGTTTATGTAGTCAGTTCTGACTGTTCCTGTCTGTTGAGCTTTGATGTAATGGCTCATGATCACCCTCAGCTGCAGTATTCCAAATTTACTTCTGTGATCTTGTACAAAAAAAAAAGTTTCTATTTAGAGTGTACATTGCATTAGTTTAAAACATGAGAAAAATCTGCTGATCATCCCCTTCATGAGTCATTTAAAACTCCTGAAGCCTGCATTGTGTGGTCTGTCTGTCAAGACGTCCTCTCGCTGTGAAACCTGACTCACTGTCAGCTGCGTGCGACACTCTGACGCACGAGCTGCGTCACTAAGTCGGTTTTAAAATTAATGCGGGATGTTAATATTTTAAGACGAGCGCTGCACGGTCCACGCAGCGGCGCCGCTGTAATTTATGCCCCAGCGTCTCCAGGGAGCGTCACTCGAGCCGCCTCCTGGTTGGCTGGGATTTACGGTGGAAGGCTTGGCGTCTCCTACCTGACCATTGCACTGCTGCTTTTCCCTTAGAGGGGACGGGTCGGGAGGGACGCAAGCCAGATGTGAAAAATCAGCCACTTTCCGAAATTCCATCAGTGACGCAATACAGATTTAATTTCATTTTCATTTCATTTATTCATTCATTCATTTAAAATACAAAAAAATGTTTACAATAAAACACAAATACTGTAATACACAAATCAAAATGAAAAGAAGCAGAAGAAGAATAAATCTTATGATGTCTGCTCCTTTTTTTCCTCAAAATATTTAAAACAAAATATAATATAAAATAAAAGTAATACTAAAAAGAAAAATACATCAGCTCAAACAGCAGTTTCTTTAAATTAAATTATACTTGATCATATATCTTCAAAAAACTAGTTTTAACCTTTCTCTTAAATATACACAGAGATCTGATATTTTTAAAGACATCCTCTAAACCATTCCATAAACCTATACCCTGGATTAAAGTGCATCTTTCTTTCAAACAGGTTCGAAACCGTAGCTTCACAAACAGTTCTATCCCCTTTAAAGCTGCTATATGTAACTTTTCTAACAATATATTTTTAACATATTTCTTCACTCTGTCACTAGATTGATGTTAGAGAAGTAATCTCTGAAAAAAACTAAAAAAAAATATTGTCCCCTTGCTTCTCCAGGTGGTAAATAAGCATTTCTAAAAAGAAAAAGTGACCCGCCATTTTCCAGCCAATAAAAACAAAGTTTGTAACCAGCCAATAAAAACCGAGCTTGAATTTGAATCAGCCAATAAAAACAGAGCTTGAATTTGAATTTTAACAGACCACAAGGGGGCAGAGCCATATATGGCTCTGAGGGGGAGGGATCAGAATGCTTTGCTTGTTGAAATTTTTTCTAAGTGCTGATGTTCTACAGAAACTGCAGACTGAACCTTTAAAAATAATAACTCTCTCTTTTAACAAAGTTAATTTGAATGTTAGAAGGTAATATGTTTTTGTGGGCCTTATACATAAATATTAAAATGTGATAATCAACCAATTCATAGAATTTCAAAAATTTCAATTTACAAAACAATATATTTGATGGATGGGTGTAATCTTTTCTAGCGATAATTCTTATAGCTCTTTTTTGTAAAATAAAGACCGGATTTGTGATGGTCTTACAAGCTTTACCCCAAACTTCAATACAGTAAATCAAATGAGGAAGAATTAATGTATTATATAACAAAAACAGGGCTTTGTCATTAAATAACTCCTTCACTTTATATAGTATTCCAATAGATTTTGAGATTTTTGTTCGTAAGTAATTAATGTGAGTTCTCCATGACAGCTTGTCATCAATGATGACACCCAAAAATTTCACCTCACTGACTTTACCGATCTCAATACCATTTACTTTAAATGAAAGATCACCATCAGTCTTCATATTACTGAATATCATGTAATTTGTTTTCTCTAAATTCAATGACAGTTTGTTTTGTTGAAACCAATGTTGTATTCTTTCAAATTCTGTCTGTACTATGTTCAACATTATTTTTATATATTTTCCTGAATAAAAAAATGTTGTATCATCAGCAAATAAAATACATCCAAAAAGTTCTGATACATTAACTAAGTCATTCACATATAAAGTAAACAACTTATGTCCCAGTACAGAACCTTGAGGGACTCCACATGCAATATTACCAAATTTAGATCTTACACCATTAATTTCTACAAACTGTTTCCTTAATAACAACATTGTAGAATATTTCAGCGGCGTTTATAGGTCGGGAGCGTTGAGTGACTCTCGTGTGGTTTTGTCTGCAGATGTACCACAGGATCCGGCACTCTGAGTGCATTTACAGAGTGACCATGGAGAAACTGTCCTATCACAGCATCTGCACGTCAGAAGAATGGAAGACTCTCACCCAGCTCAACCTCCCAGAACCCATTTATAAAGAAATAGAAACGTGAGCATCGCTCCTTTGCAACAAAGTTAAGTCAGGTCATCGGGACGGTTTCTTTTTTTGTTGTTGTTGAGACGTTTCATCCTTGATCCATTCATTCCGTTCCTTATCACCAGAAAATGGTTGGCCCACCATGTGAGTGTGCCGCTCGTGGGACTGAGTTTAGGCTCCCATATAGTCAGGCGTACTGTGTGTGCTCCGTGTCCGCAGACGATTGAGACGTCATACTCGAGCGTACACCCCGATGGGCTGCAGCCCAGCTCCGCAGGCAAGGGGCGGGACACATTGAGGTCGCAGATTGGTCATTTGTTGACACGCCTACTGGATTGATTGACAGGTCGC
>JBBPBX010000303.1:129098-139205 GCA_038048925.1 Garcialebias charrua
AAAAAAAAAAAAAAAAACGAGAGCTACCGGCAGCCCAGGAGAAGCGGCAGCAGTGTTCTGTGTTTATATGTTGTTACTAAAAAGTTATTTAAAAAATAAATAAAACAACTAGGGATGCACCGATCCACATTTCTTACTTCCGATCCGATACTTAAATCTGGGTATCGGCCGATGCCGATACTTTTTCGATCTGATACCGTTCAGATATAGGAGGCTGTAATAATGAATTTCTTGAATGGAGAGCACGTGTATTACACTATACTCTGTGAATTCTGTCAACATTGTGTGGGTTATGAGTATTACCCAAACTCTAATAGCATACAAGAGGCAGGTCTATATCACAGACGTCCTTCTGACTCATGGTGCAGCCCGGAACACTAAAATACTGCTAAGCATTATGGGAAATCAACACAGTCTACTCCCTATTTTTTAGTTTTGTTTTTTGATTGTTGCACTATGATTTGTAATTCTTGTTGGCTTTGATCAGCGGATACAGATTTAAACTATACATTGAATTTACATTTATAAATTCAATGTATAGTTTAAATCTGTATCTGTTGATCAAAACCAACAAGAATTACAACTCATAGGCTGTGTCTCAATTCAGGGGCTGCATCCTCATGAGTGCGCATTTGTCGGCCGCATACGTCATTGCCCCGCGCGGAGGACTGTCCCAATTCGAAGACTCCTCCTCATGCGGCCGAGGAATGCAGCCTACTTCCTGTCGAAATCTGAGGATGCATTCGTGAATCCTTCCAGACGGAGGCTATCCCAGAATTCATAGCGCCAGCAGAGATTTCGCGGGGGGGGACTTTCTGCGTGCAGGGTCGGGGCTGCTGCGTGTTGTTGAGTCATCAGCTCGTTTTAACAACAACCTCAGCGCGAATATTCATTCAACCTTTATTTAGTCATCTCAAACAACCTCAGCTCGAATATATCTCATTAAAATTTAACTACAGAAACGACAAAAAAAATGTGTTAGCTGAATATACAGTATATTAGTGCTTCTGAGTTTACTGTTTTTGAAGAACTGATTACAAATCAGATTATTTTACACGTGCTTAGCAAGGATTTTCTGAGGGGCAATCTTTTAAAACCCAGAGTGGACCTACGAAATGCAACTTGTTCAGTAGCACAGTTGGTAAATCAACCTGCGATTGGTGCAGAGATACTTTTCTCGAAGCTGGTTCGAATCTCACTCGGTGCGGTTAAAACTTATTTTACTTTTGTCTTTTATTGGATAAAATAAAAAGGAGTTTCACAAACTCCTTCCTTTTAATCTCAGTCCTCGTTTTTTTATCCAATAAAAGACAAACGTAAAATAAGTTTTAACCGCACCGAGTGAGATTCGAACCAGCTTCGAGAAAAGTATCTCTGCACCAATCGCAGGTTGATTTACTAACTGAGCTACTGGACAAGTTGCATTTTGTAGGTCCACTCTGGCTTTTAACAGATCGCCCCTTATAAGCTGATTTGTAATCAGTTCTTAATAAACAGTAAACTCAGAAACACTAATATATATACATGTATTCAGCTAACTAATATATTTTGGCGGCGTCCCTTCTCTTTCCACACACACAAAGCGCGCACACAAGAACTTCCCACCCACTTCAAGAGAACGCCCCACCCACTTCAATGCCGGCAAACCTGAAGGCTAGACCGTCCCATTTCAGCAGTTTCGCTCAGCCCACCCGGTCTTGTGAGTGCGTGGCCTACTCGGCCCAGCTAGGCTGGGTCCTCATGAGGACGCAGCCCCTGAATTGAGACACAGCCATAGTGCCACAATCAAAAACGAAACTAAAAAACGGGGAGTGGTTTGTGTTGATTTCCCATAATGCTTAGTGGTATATTAGTGTTCCGGGCTGCACCATGAGTCAGAAGGACGTCTGTGATATAGACCTGCCTCTTGTATGCTATTAGAGTTTGGGTATTACCTGTTGTGAGGCTCAGGGTGTCTTCTTTGGGTTTAACTCACACAATGTTAAGACAGAAGTCACAGAGTATGGTGCAATTTACGTGTTCTCTGACATACATCAAGTATCGGAAATATCAGCAGGTTGGATTGGAAAATCCGATACGTAAATAATGCTGGTATCGGATGCCGATACCGATACTGGATCGGCCCCATCCCTAAAACCACAGGGAGCGTTGACCCTGCAGCCCACACATCAGTCTAAATCTCCAGACCCTCCCACAGCCACGCCGGGCCTGATTTTAATTCTCTCGCGACAAATTCTTTAATTTCTCACAATTTCAGTCATGGCGTCAACGGACGAGGAGGAAGAGATCGCTTGCCTCTTGGGAAAAAAGAAGGAAAGAAAACGCCATTAAACCAGATCAAGGAGGATAAGGGGGAATTTTATTTATTTATTTTATAAAATTTGTTCATTTTTTAAATAATACAATACAAAACAATCCCATGAACGATAACATACAAAATATAAAAAATGAAAGGTGGCAGAAAGAAGAAAAAAAATCTTATTACAGTATATCTGCCCCTTTTTTCAAACAATCAGTTCAAACAATAATAATCTTCCAGTAACAGCACTTTAATACATATTATATTATTTATTATATTAATATTTAATAATATTAATTTAATACATTAGTGTCGCATACAAAACAGTCCGTCACCGGGAAGTTTATGGTGCAACACCGAGTATGCGGTCTTAAAACTGGATCTTTGCGCAGACGTGGCTCAGGGGCGTCCACTTTGAGTCCGCGTTGAGTCTAATCCGGTACACGCGGACTTCTGCATGTATGTGGGAGCCTTTTGTTGTGGCTCCTCTGACTGATGAAGTCCTTTGGATGAAGGATGAAACGTCTCAACAAAACAAATGTCCAGATGACCTGACTTAACTCCGTTGGATTTTTTTTTAACCTGGATTATTGAGCGTGATCTCTCCTTTGTGTTGCTTTTACGTCGAGCGTTTACTTCAAAACGTTCGTCTTCGTATCTCCAGACGCTCTTTTAAGACTTGGCTTTCACGTCTTTCTCTGTTCTCCAGCTTTCAGTTTGACATCAGTCCCTTTGAGGAGATCTGGCCAGCTGTTTTCATCTACATGGTTCATAACTCCTGTGGACAGAACAGGTCGGTGTCGCACAACCAAGAATGTGACTGTGTCTTCGTCGAGGCAAGCGCTAAACCGTCTTTTTTTAAATATTTTCATGGACGCAGCTTTGAGCTGGAGAAGCTATGTAGGTTCACCATGTCCGTACGGAAAAACTACCGCCGTGTGCCGTATCACAACTGGAAGCACGCGGTGACGGTGGTGCACTGCATGTACGCCATCCTTCAGAAAACAACTGGGACCTTCACGGAGCTGGAGGTCTGCGTCATCTCAAGTAAATGCTTTACTTTAGATGTTTGAGTGGTTGTTTTCTGAATTAGCCCTTCTGTTTTACAGAAGAAGGGTTTGTTGATAGCCTGCCTGTGCCATGACCTGGACCATCGA
Source organism: Garcialebias charrua (assembly GCA_038048925.1). Taxonomy (NCBI): domain Eukaryota; kingdom Metazoa; phylum Chordata; class Actinopteri; order Cyprinodontiformes; family Rivulidae; genus Garcialebias; species Garcialebias charrua. Next base: position 132,555 of record JBBPBX010000303.1, read on the forward strand.
GGGTACAGCAACGCGTACCTGCAGAAGTTTGACCACCCACTGGCTGCTCTGTACTCCACCTCCACTATGGAGCAGCACCACTTCTCTCAAACCGTCTCCATCCTGCAGGTAGAGCTCCACAGTAAGCGCAGTAAAAAAATAAAATAAAATAAAGTAAATTAATTGTTGTCTTGGTTTATACATTCGTTGTAAAACAAGCAGCTTTATCATGCAACAAAAACAGCCTAAAGAAAAAAAGAAAAATGGCAAGAAATGGATGTAAAATTAAAATATTTCCAAGAAAGAGTTATGTTAGAGATTATTCCGTATGTAGACATATTTAATTTGCACGTCACAACAAATAAATAAAAGGAAAGTCGCATTCTTAGCTGGTCTCACCACTGTCTTGTAAACGTTTCCTTTGACCTTTTCTCACCTTTTGTCACAAATCACTCCTGAAACTTTTCTCCATCCACTCCATCCTTCCTGGACTCTTTTTCACCTCTTTACCACGTTCCCCATTTTCCTGGACAGTGGACCCCAAGTCCTCGAAGTCCTGCACCTTTGTCAATGTCAATTTTATTTATAAAGCACATAACAACAACCGAAGCTGACCAAAGTGCTTTACAGTTAAAACATAAAAATAAAATAAGAGTAAAATGCATCTAGTGCCACTAAAACATAAAAAGTTACCACAACAACAATAAAATCTGCTCAAAATTTGTTCTCAGACTCTGCGAGGATCAAATGCCAAGTAAAACAGATGAGTCTTGAGCAAAGATTTAAAAGTCTCAACAGTCTGAGCGGTCTTTAAATTATTAATAATAATAATAATGAATTTAATTTATAACGCACTTTTCATTAACAAAAATCTCAAAGTGCTATAAAGTGCAACTAAAATCAATGATCAAATAAAAACAAGTGATAAAATCAAGTAAAAGCAATGATAAAACAACAACAACAACAACAAAAATAATAATAATAATAATTCTCAGGTAAACTGTTCCACAGCTTTGGAGCAGCAACCGCAAAAGCCCGATCACCTCTGGATTTAATTCTGGATCTGGGGACATCTAAGAGAAACTGGTTGGTAGACCAGAGTGCTCTTACAGGAGTGTAAATGTTAATAAGATCACATAAACATGACGGGGTCAGACCTTTTAAGATTTTAAAAACAAGCAATAAAATCTTAAAATCAATCCGGAAGTGGACAGGGAGCCAGTGAAGAGAAGCCAGGACAGGGGTTATGTGTTCATATTTTTTAGTTGCTGTTAAAAGACGAGCTGCTGCGTTCTGGACAGATTGTAAACGATGCAAAGATGATTTGTCTAAACCAGGGGTCTGCAAGCTGCGGCTCTGGAGCCACATGTGGCTCTTTGGTCCCTCTGGAGCGGCTCTTTCAAGCTTTGAGTTCTGAATTTTATAGGATGTTATACCCACAACAAAAAAAATGACTAGCTTTACCAGTTTTCCTGTCATTTCCTTTACAAATACTGTGCAGATAATAGTACTAATACACAGAGTAAATTACTCCCTTTAACCTTATGCTTTATTTCTTCAAAGTACTCGATTTTGCCAGAATAATAATTTTAAAAAAAACATATAAGCCTGCACAGTTCATTGTTTTTTATTTATGGCAAAATAATATCTATATTTTTCTTTACAAAAATCCAGTTAGACTTGCGGCCTGGATATGGGCACCACTGACCCCCTGCAACCTGAAAAGGAAGAAGCAAGTAAAGATAATGGATGGATAAATGAATGGATGAGTGGAATCTAGTCCTTTTTTGTCGCAAAATGTAAAAATATCAATACATTTTAACAATCATTGGATATTTTTTTATTTCACGCCTACTGGCCAGAAAAGCCCTGTAAGAAACTTGAAGTGGCCCATGGGCCACCAGTTGAAAATGACAGCAGGTTTTGTGGCTCTGGACACGTTTAATTTAGTGAACAAAGGGTAAGAAATGGCTCCTTTAATCATAAAGGTTGCAGACCCCTGGTCTAAACCAACATACAGTGAATTACAATAGTCCAAACGAGAGAAAATAAAAGCGTGAATCACCTTTTCAAGGTCTCTGAAAGAGAGACAAGACTTCACCTTGACAATGAGTCTTAGCTGGAAGAAACCAGATTTAACAACAGCATTTATCTGTTTGTCTAATTTAAAAGCACTATCAAAAATAACTCCCAGATTCCTGACATTGGAGTGGCTGTATGAAGCCAAGGGGCCAAGAACATTTAGGGTGTTACATTTGCCAAAGCTGATGACTTCCGTTTTATTTTCATTTAGATTTAGAAAATTAAGTTTTAACCAGATTTTAATGTCATTCAGACAGTCCAGGAGTGGATCCAGTGGAGTGACCCTGTCTGACTCAATTGGAAGATATAACTGTGTATCATCAGCAAAGCAATGAAAAGGAATGTTGTGTTTTCTAAAAATGGACCCCAAAGGCAACATGTACAAATTAAAAAGCAGTGGACCTAAAATAGACCCTTGAGGGACTCCGCAGATCAAAGGAGCTGGAGATGAAAAACATTTCCATAACTAATTTCCACAGAGGGCCACATCAGCTTAGTGGTTGCCCTCAAAGGGCCAGATGTAGCTGTAGACAGTAGTTAAATTTAACTAAATGTACAGTAATGTAAATTAAACACAACTACTCCTTATTGGTAAATAACTGTTTTTTTTACTTATTCAACTTACAAATATTACATATATATATTTGCACAGATGTAGAAATATATGTCTACTTCTTACACTGTTATAAAATAAAACCCTTTTGACTTATTGATTATGTGACAATCAGACCTTTTAAGCTCTCAAGGGCCACATAAAAAGATGTGGAGGGCCACATCTGGCCCGCGGGCCTTGAGTTTGACACATGCCCTAAGTGAACAGAAAAACTCCATTCAGTCAGGTAGGATCTAGCCTGGTTAAAACCAGACCCTTGTCCTTCACTTTGCTTTGTACTAGGGTCTGGGACTTCTCTCATAGACAAGGATTTCTCCGGTAGATTTTTGACTGGACCAATCAGAGAACAGAAGGCGGAGTTTTGTTAGTTTAGCCTGGCGAGGTCCAGGCTATCAGATAAATAGCTCAGAAACCACTCGGTGGATATTTTTTCTGCTACCAGTGTGTAATTATATGGCTCTAATTTACTGACTGTTGGCCTGGATGAAACATTTGAGATAAAATTCGATTTTTTATCATTTATTTTCGTAGCGCACCCGAGGCTGTTTGGAAAATGTCAAACCGAAACTATTTAAATCCAGCAGATTTGACCATTTCGTGAATTGATTTAGGAACTGTTAAGCTCAGGAACACTTCTGATATAACGTCAGCTAAGAAATATATTTTTTCTCAGCAAAGAAATAATAGTTTTTTACCTTGTTTTCATGAAAATTCCTTCGTGGCGGCAGCCATTTTAACTGACGACGTCAGTCGACGTCGTTCAAAACTCCGCCTTCTGTTCTCTGATTGGTCCGGTCAAAAATCGACCGGAGAAATCGTTGTCTATGGGAGAAATCCCAGATCCTAGTACAAAGCAAAGTGAAGGATAAGGGTCTGGTTTTAACCAGGCTAGGTAGGATCTAAACCAGGATAAAACTGTGCCTTTGATACCAACCACCTGCTCAAGTCGTGACAACAAGATGTTGTGGTCCACAGTATCAAAGGCAGCAGAAAGGTCTTTGTGACCTCTGCTCCTTGTAGCCTCACTGTTCATGTACTCTGTCTTACTACGGCTGACTTTCATTCCTCTTCTTTCAAGTGCATACCTCCACCTCTCCAAGTTCTCTTCCACCTGTTCCCTGTTCTCACCACAGATCACAACATCATCTGCAAAATATACCATATTTTTCGGAGTATAGGTCGCACCTTTTTATCATTTTTTCATGGCCTGCGACCTATACTCAGGTGCGACCTATATATGGCTTGTTTTTCGAAACAAATTTTTAAATCCAGCTCATTTCACAATTACGTTCATTTATTAAGGAAAAGTTCAGCTCAGACACATATTTGCTATAATTTTTATCAAACAAATAATTGTTTTTAAGTGTTAATCTTCTTAAAAGCCTTGCTGTGCGCTCCTGTGGCAGACATTTGCAGCAGAGCTAAACGTAGGTGCGACCTATCTAGGGATTTTTCCAATCTATTGGTGATAATTGGACAATGCGACCTATACTCCGGTGCGACCTATACTCCGAAAAATACGGTATACAAATATCATAAAATATATGTTTATATTGAGCTAAAATTTGATCTGGTGTTCAAAACGTATTCTCTGAATACAACATGTTGCAAAATTGTTTAAGACGGTCGAGGTTTGACCTAAACGACTCCGACTGCTTCATTCGTCAACATGAAATGATCTTATTTTAAAGAATGCTAAGCCTTTCTTTATCGTATAAATGCATCAAAAACAGTTTTATAAACTTACAGTTACTTCACATGAAAAAAATGTACAAAGTAATTATGATTTTCTTGTAGTTTTCTTTTCTTTACTTGAACACTGTTTAAGAAGTGGATCCCAGCCCCTTTTCAATGTGTAGTCTCACTTCTTTCTGCTCTTGTAGATTTCCGAGGAGTACCAGTAACACCGTTTAAAAAGCTCGCAAACATCATTTAAACATCAGCGGATGGGGGTCTTTATTGGCGTTGCCGTCTTCGCTGGTTGAGGCCGCTGACCGACAGCTTACGGCCTGCTTCAGCCGAGCTGAACGCCTCATGAGTGGAGCTTTTGCTTTTTATTGATCTCTTTGTTTTTCCATAGCTGGAAGGGCACAATATTTTCTCCAACCTGAATTCCAGCGAGTACGAGCAGGTGCTGGAGATCATCCGGAAGGCCATCATCGCCACCGACCTCGCCCTGTACTTCAACAACCACAAGCAGCTGACGGAGCTTCTGACGGTGGGCGCGCTGGACCTCAACAACCACTCGCACAGGTCAGGCCGCCAAGCCGCGGAGGCGGAGCTTTCACAGCAGCAGAGCTTTCGGGTTTCTCGGCACGGATCTAACGCGGCTTTGCTCCCCTCTAGGGACCGTGTGATTGGTCTGATGATGACAGCATGTGACCTGTGTTCTGTTACCAAGCGGTGGCAAGTCACACGGCTCATCGCCAACGACATCTACGCCGAGTTCTGGACTGAGGTACAGTGGGATACTGTTCGAGCTTAAACCGTTTTAGAGTCGTGATCATCCCTCGGGTGGAACAGTCAGGCCTCTATTCTTGCCTTTGCAGTAAACGTTCCTGCAACTTTGCATGTTTTATTGTTGGACTGGCCCCGGAGTGTGCTGTGAGGAGGTCAGGAGGTTCGCCACAGTGTGACAACATCAAAGGTGTTTTCTTGTTTTGTTGCTCCACAGGGGGATGAGATGAAGAAAATAGGAATTCAGCCGATCCCCATGATGGACAGAGACAAGAAGAATGAGGTTCCTCAAGGCCAAGTAAGTCCAGAGCATTTTCTCATGCATCACTAAATGCTTTACCTCACGCACTTCTGTGTTAAGATGTTTGTGAACAGGAGATTTTATGGAGAACAAAAGGACTAGAGGGTAAACAAACAAAACACCATGTTGCTTTAAAAAAAAAGACAAAAGTTAGGTTTTAATTATTTAATTATTAAACAGGAAGGAAGTAGGTCACCAGGCAGAACCTCAGGTATTAAAATTAGGATTTGGATATTTTAAATGGGGTAATGAACAGTTAATATCTTACCAGTGCTGGGCAGCGCTAATACAAAAATTAGTTCCGCTATTTCTAAAGCGCTTATTAATTTATTTAGATCCGCAATTTCAAAAGCGCTTATGTATTAGCAAAGCTAGTGGAAGCTAATGCTAACGTGCTAACGTGCAAATGGCGAACTACTTTTTTAAATCCAGCAGATTTGACCATTTCGTGAAACGGTTAAGCTCAGAAAAACCTTGTGCTATAAAGTCAGCTAAGAAATATATTTTTTCTCAGCAAAGAAATAATTGTTTTTACCGTGTTTTGTTGTAAAGTCCTTTGCTTCTGTGGCCGTCGCCATTTTGAACAGGGCAAATGAGGCGCTGACGCGTCGCGTAGGCCGCTGAGAAACATCCATAAGTTCACCCTCCATGTTAAAAACTCTTCGTCTGACTCTTCGAAAACAAGCAATAAGGCTGCAGAGTAACACACTGGCTGCTAACTGCTATAGAGAGAGCGCTCTCTCTAGCCCCCCTTAGGGCGGGGACCGCTTTTTTTCACGGACCACATCCGGCGCTGACAGGATATGGTCTGTGAGCAGTCGTCCGGTTGATTTAAGAGCCCGTAAATAAGTTTTTTCGTTTTTACTGATAGATAATTAGTTATTAGCGGTACTGCATTTTAAATAAAAATAGCGCAAATCCGCTTATGAATTATAAAAGTTAGTCAATCCGCTATAGCGCTAACAAATTGTTTAGGTCCGCTATCAGCGGATTAGCGCTTTAGCGCTCCCCAGCGGTCTGGTGCCCACCTTTGTATCTTACCTGCTGTAGATAGCTCTTTGAACAGCTTCAGTTTGGTGAAATAAAGTTTAATTCTGACTGGACTGAGAAACTTTAATTCTGACTGGACTGAGAAACTAACAGCTAGTTTGATCAGCGCTAAGACCAAAATGGACTGCTGCCATCTCAGAGCAATTTTAGTCCCAAAAATGTTACAACA
>JBBPBX010000304.1:7751-19674 GCA_038048925.1 Garcialebias charrua
CATATTATTATTATTTTTAAATAAAAGATGAACTTATTGAAAATAAGAGACAGCACGACTTATTTTGGTAATTCATTACAAAAGAAATGTCAAGCACAACATCCCAGGGATGAGACTGATCCAAGCACAGACTCTGTCTGAGCGTTCTTTTCATCAAAGCATCTTAATCAGAAACAACACCGCTAGTCTTGTCTTCACTAGAAGGCTGTATGACTTGGAGAGCTGCATTAAACTGTGAACAGACGTGCACTTTATGTGACAACTCTGTTACTCCTAATGAGGCAGAGCCTAACAAATCTTTATGCTACTTGTCTATGACAAAACTTGGTCATACTGGCTGGTTTAGGGGAGCAAATGTGGGCTAACGAAGTACCGTAGTTTTTTCCCCCACATTTTTTTAATCTTTCAATATCATTTGATCTCTGATAAAATCAGAAGCACCTACATTAAAGAAGAACTAAACACAGGTTGAGACGGTAACCAGGGTTGCCAGATCTCCAGACCAAAAGAAGCGATCAGCTCCTTCAAAACAAGCACAAACAAGCGACTCGCTCTTTCAAAAAAAGCCCCAAAAAAGCAACCCATCCCATTGTGTAAAAACAGGCCGTTTTAAACAGTATAAACATATTTATTATGGCATTACATATAACCAGCAAAATTATACATTAAAGAACGTATTCAGTCTAAAAAATAAAAATACATTTTGCATTTTTCTCCCATCTGTGGTCGTGGTCGGATCCAGTCTTTAAGAGCACGCTCTTTCTCCCAATCTTTATTATATTTTTTTCCATATTTACCCCACTTAGAGCTCATATTAGCGTTGTCTTCTCTAGACAAAGAATAAAGAACAATGCTGCATTCGCGTGTAGTCGGATGTCCCGTGAAGAAATACGGTTTTTAATTTTAAACTTTTTTTCAACCTTTATTTAGTCAGGTAAATCTTATTGAGCCTCGAGGGCTCATTTACGAAAGCGACCTGCTACAAACTAAAGAATGATGAACAGCAATGATACAAATACATTAAACAATAAACAAAAGAAAAAGAAAAGAAAAAGAAAAAAAAACTCACTTTGAAAGTAATTTTCATTAATTTATCATTTTGTTTGCTAAAAACTAACATAGTTGATTGATACAAGATATATATGTTGTGTCACTATATGCTGCTCATGCTGACTCATCATTAATTGCTCGCGCTTATATAGTTTTACCGGCTCTGACTGTCGCTTGCGCCAACTGCACCTGAACGTAACATCCGCCTTGACGTAACATACGTGGAAGGGGGGCGTGACAAACTACCTACCACTCGCATTACTGCTCGACTGAAAAACAAGCACAAATAAGCGACTCAATGTCCGTGAGAAGCCCCAAAAACCGCCACAAGCGGCTGATCAAATTTGAAAGCGACTCCAGGGAAAAACAGGCCCAATGCCGCTTGAAATAAGCGGACTTGGCAACTATGACGGTAACTCCTCCCCCTAAGCAGATTCAAAATCACCCTCAAAATGGGCGTGTCGAGAGACAAGGAGGGGAGGAGGTAGAGTTGTGCTTTTGTCCACGCCTCCACCAGCAACAACCTAAAACAAATTAAACCTCTAGCCAACAACATACACCAAGCAACAACAAAGGATAAACATGTAGATGTATTTATCTATTCCACCCATTCCATCCAAAACCAAAGGCTTAAAAAAATGAAAAAAATAAAGAAAAAGAAAACCGCTTGTCAGGAGTGAAATGTGGCACTTCCATATAAGGTATGAACTGCTGCAGGACCTTCTCAGCTCTGCAGGGGATTGGCTCTGCTTGAAACACTTCCGTGACGTCAGAGTGTACAAGACACGTCAGAGTGAACGTCCTTGACCAATAAGAAAATTAAGGTGCAATTCCTCTGTTCAACCCATAGGGTTACCGTAAACACGTTTTTAGACTGGGGTTTAGTTCCTCTTTAATGTGGCTTGTTTGCATTTGAGATTGTTTTATTAATTAATGTATATTAAATGGTAAATGTACTGTACCTACTTATATAGCACCTTTCTATGTTATCAATATACTCAAAGTGCTTTACAACCCAATCTGTGCCCTGACCTCATTTACCCGTCCAAACAACTTTTCATTCAACCTTTATTTAGTCAGGTAAATCTCATTGAGCCTCGAGGGCTCATCTACGAAGCTAATTGAACAAAATCATTCTAAAGAGACTACGGTAATCTGAGCTTTATCACATTCATGCACCGATGGGATGCACAGGGACACTTCGACATGTGACTGCTGGTGGATTTGACCCCTCAACTCTTCAATTGGAAGACGACTGCTCTAACCCTTCAGCCACAGCCACCCATATTAATATATATTTTTAAAATTAAGTCATATTTAAGATGGATCACAGTGGGGCCATCATATACAGGTAGTCCTTGGCTTACGACGGAGATCCGTTCCTGCGCGGCGGCGTAACGTGAATTTCGACGTAAGTCGGAACATACGTAAATACTTCACCTTATACGTACAGTACTGTATTTTACCAAGCACTTAGCCTTTCCTAACACAGTACCCTACATAATTATCAAAAACCACATACATTTAGGAGCCATAATGAAGGAGAAAAAAAAGAGTTAATTTCCTACCGGGATGCTGTGGTGAAGCCTTCTTCCGTCCCTCCTCCGTATTCTCTATTGCGTTTACGTCGTAAAACCACCGTCCAGCTCGGTCCATCTGCCGTAAAACCGCTGTCAACCTCGGTCCAGAGTAGGAATGCGCGATATAAACGGTACACGGTAGAAACGATAGACATTTAGCCTAGGATAGAGATCTCTTCTACCGGCTAACCGCAGTAATGCTGTCTGATGCAAAATCAGAGTTGTCGGATTTAATCTTTACTTTTTTTTTAGTTTAAAACCGTGCATAAGTGGTGTTGAAGTGTACAATCAGAGTTGTCAGAGTTAATTGTTACTTTTTTATGTTGAAAACTGTGCGTAAGTGGTGTTAAAGTCTTTTCTTCGAGTGCTAAGTAGCGAATCTACAAGCTAACTACGTCCGGCTTGCCGTAGTGTTGCCATATTCTGACGCATGCGCAAAACGCTGTGTTCTGTTGAAAGTTTTTTTTGTCGAAAGATAAAGTAAGCGTTGGTCAGCTTTAGAGAAACCTGCCCTCTGATCTGTGAACAGAACGCTGTGTTGTGTGAGTTTACTGCGAGACCCTCTGGTCAAAGCCACAAAGGAAACTGGTTGCCTTGTCAGCTCTCCTTAAAGCTGAAGGAGACGCCCACTAGAGGGTTGGAGGGTGAAGTGTTTTCAGTGTAAAATGCTGCTCTGTTACTGTTCATTTCCTAAGTGACAATATTGGAAACTGTCAAGAGTTAACAACATATTCTTTAGTTTAAAACTTATGGCTAAAACTACACAAGATATATTTTGCACTGTTTAGCACTACAAGAAAGAAGCCTAAGCCCGAGATACACTGAAGCAGACTCCGTATACGCGCGCGTATACGGAGCCGCTGCTACACTCGGCTTTCGTTCTCGCGTAGATTCTCGTGTTTTCGCTCCAAATTCTAACGTCATTTCCTCCGTACCGTCACTTCCGATCGTCACTTCCGCTAGTTTTTCGCTCCAAACGCTCGCGTTCTCCTTGTTGTAATATGAGCAGCTGAGCACGGAGTGCTTTTCCTGCAGCCCACAGCCCACCAGGGAATATATAAAACATCGCGCACCCAGGTAGGACCTGAATTCATTCATTTCATTCATCGAGTGAACGGAGGAAGAAGCGGTTACTTGACTTTAGGCAAAAAAACAAAAGAAAAGGCCCGATCAGCGATAAAAAAGAGGAATTTATTTCATTTGTGTAACATACAAAACAGTCCGGCGCCGGGGAAGTTTAGGTCAGACACCGCGCATCGCGTATGCGAATCGCGTATGCGTAGTAAAAAAATACTTTTGCGCGTACTTGCCCTGAGGGGCTACGCGGGGCTACGCTGCGTACGGGGCGTACGTACGCTGCGTATTGGCGTATCGTGAGGACGCTCGAGTGTATCTCGCCCTTTAATGCTTGAGTTTTTAATTATTTAAAAACTCTCTGGACCTAGTAGTGAAATTTTCTTAATAGAGATTATTTTGTGGTACAGTATAGCAGTTTTCAAAATAAATTATGGCAAAAGGACACCCTATGCTTTTTTTTTTTCATTCCTATTACAAGTTTTATACCAAAAACATATTGCGATATATATTGGTATCGCCACCCTTCACAATACATATCGTGATATGAATTTTATCATCCACATTGAGAGGAGCCAGTTGAGGTGGCTCGGGCATCTGGTTAGGACGCCTCCCTCCCTGGTGAGGTGTTCCGGGCATGTCCCACCGGGAGGAGACCCAGAGGAAGACCCAGGACACGCTGGAGGGACTATGTTTCTCGGCTGGCCTGGGAACGCCTTGGGATTCCCCCAGAGGAGCTGCTCCAAGTGGCTGGGGAGAGGGAAGTCTGGGCCTCCCTACTTAGGCTGCTACCCCCGCGACCCGACCCTGGATAAGCGGAAGAAAATGGATGGATGGAATTGTATGCCATATCGCACATCCCTAGTGCAGAGCGTATACTGGAAACCCTCGATGTACGACACCCGCGACCTACGGCAACTCAGACTTACGATTTTATCATATTTAAAAATATGATTAAAAAAAATATATATATATATTATTATTATTATGTTTTGTTTAAATGTTATTAATTTCACATGTACAGCACTTTGTTGCAGCTGTGGTTGTTTTAAATGGCTTTATAAATAAAGTATAATTATTAATATTATGTTTTTATTACAATTTTATCGTATTTACGCAACTTCCGGTCGTTTCCGGTCGCCATTTTACAATTGCGGTCAATGGAGCTCCGCCATAAAGGCTCCTGTCAGCTGGCTCTAGAGGACCGTGTGTCCGATCAGGGTTGCCTCATACGGATAAATTAGCTGGAAACACTCGGTCAACTCTGTGGACGTCTCAGGCCCGGAGGAGCAGCCGCGGATCGCCCCGCGATCGCTCCCACAACGCCGCCCGACATGCTAACGACAGCAGCTAACAGAGCAGCTAACACAGGCGAAGACACCGAGCCGACATGCCGCGGAGGGGCCATCTGCGGCCGGGAGCTCGCCGCAAATGTCCGCCTGGCAGCCTAAGATGTTGGGGGACACCGAGCTAACGCGGAGATACAAAGCCGACAGCCTTTTTGAATGAACTGACATGCTGCTAATGGCGGGGCCTAACCGTAGCTAACGCCGAGCAGTTTGTTTTGGATGGAGGAACATCGCGGAGAAACGGCTTTCAGTAAGTTTTTTTTTTTTCTGGCTCCAAATGTATGAAGTTAAGAAGCTAACAGTCCTTCTTTTAAACAGTTTTGACCACGTGTGTGCGTGTGGAGCGTAAGGAAGCTGGGGGAGCTCGGACGGGTGCGAGCTGATGCTAAAAGACGAAGGCAGGCTTTGACCAGCTCAAAGTAAGACATTATATTTTTTATTTATTGTACAGTATTCATTTACTGTACATGTAAAGTTCTGTGCATGTTAGTATGTCTGCTTGTTCAGTCTCATGCCGTTAAATATGTGTGCGGCGCTCCGTTAGCGGTATAGCCGCGACCTATGTCAGAAACGCGGACCTACGACAGGCAGGTGTTTTTGGTCCGCGAGGTACGACAACATCAACCTATAAGTCACACCCGTAGGTCCCAATCTCTGACGTAACTCGAGGGTTTGCTGTACAGAGCGTTGTTAGCTCGTTGCTCCTCCAAGATCTGCATCTGCCTGTACTTTTCCACTGCTTCGCGCTGGTTCTGCAGTCAACCTCGGTCCATACGCAACGTCTCCGCCTCTGTATTCCTCCGCCCGTAAAACCGGAAATTGCGTAACTCAGCTTTTCAAAATATATATATTTTTTAATGGGAGATGCTCAAAATATATATATTTTTTAATGGGAGATGCGTCGTAACCGCGAAACGTCGTAACTCGAGGACTACCTGTATATAAAAACTTAAAGTAACACATGACCAAAAAATGTGGTCGCTTTGTTTTCAGTTTTGCTAAACAGCAGCTTCTCCAAGCAACTTAAGCTCAAAGTAGTGTTTTTTTTTCTTTTCTTCCAAGGTATCATGCCCCTTAAATCAGTAGATTTTACACCGCAGCTTCAGTCGTAGATTTTGTTTTTATCACTGAGGTACAAGAGACATCTCAGAAATGTAACCATGCGTCAAGAAAAATGTCTGAGGTTGAAAGGAAACAAGTCTCCTTCTCCAGCTGCGGATTGGCTTACCACCGCAGCAACGTTCATTGTGTAAATGTTAGGACCACCATCCATCTTTTTATTCCCACCACTCGGCTCATTACTCAGCAGGCTCTTTTTCAGTCATGTAACTACAAACCACTGACTTATCTTCACCTCGCACGTTTGTTTGTAAAGAGAGAGGGAAATCTGTAACCTGACTAAAAGAGTGATAATGTCAACTAAAAGCAAGACAATGTCCCATAAAGACAGTTTTATCTGGTGGTTAGGGACATGCTTGCACTGCAGAAAGAGAAGCTGCATGTTCCTAAAGAGTGATTTGAAGGCAAGCTCGTGCGAGGAAAATAAATTGAAGTTAATCCGGTCCTGCTCTGTGAAAACATTTAGCTAAATGGCTGCTTAGTGGGGAGAACTGCTCCTATTATGACAGCTGCATCTCAGCTGACTGAAACCTGCTCTTTTCACTAACTGGTTGTTGTAATAAAATATGGCCTTAAGGGATTAAACAGTATGTTCCTTTTTCAGATGCCTGGGCAACTTGGTAACTTGAAATCCAGAAAGAGGAAGAGGAGCTCAGAGGTCAGCTGTGTGTGTGTTATTTTTTTGTTTATTTAAAGAATGCATTTCTGTGAAAGGCAGATGCGACTCACTGGTAATTGCTGTTACCTGCTCTGTTCTTTAACTTTTTGTCACAGATTTCTCCTTCAGGAAGGAGGCGGAGTGCGCGTTCAATGACAGATGCCAGTTCAACAACGAGGCCCGATAAACCAGCCGATCCTGTGGAGAGATTGTCCCGTATCGCCTGTGAATGCCTGAAGTCTGCTGCCGGGAGGAGATGTTCTGCTTCACCAGAGCCTGAAGGACAGGACGGCAAAGAGAACGAGCTGAGGACAGAGGAGGACAACAGCTGCGCAGCAAATGACACCTGGGACAAACCAGAGTCTGAGCACATGGACTGTGAAGAAAATCGCAGAGCCTTTTTCCCAGATGATGACAGCAATCAGATCCTTCCTGTGGAGCAGTTCTTTGGAAACATGGATGTTGTTCAGGTTTGTTTTTCTCTTCTCTTCTTGGAATGATGGTGTTTAAATAATCTGTCACCATGAAATGTCAGCATGCAGTAATAAATGAATTAAACCAGGGGTGCCCCGACTTTTTCAGCATACGAGCTACTTTTAAAATGTCCAAGTCAATGTGCCGCCGCTTTGGTGTGGGGGATAAGCGCGCAGCACATATTGAGGCTGAGCCTCTCTGCAGGCATCGCGGGTTCGCGTCCCAGACCCGACGAGCTGTTTCTGCAGTGTCTCTCCCTTCTCTCTACCCGTTTCGCCCTCTCCCTCTACAATAAAGGCCACTAGAGCCCAAAAATGTAAAAAAAAAAAAAAATGTCCAAGTCAAAGTGATCTATAACATTCCCAAACAGCAGACCGCAACGAGATGCTAGGCTGCTAATGCTACGCGTGCTGCAAGATAATAGCGCCGTGCTGAAGCACGTCTAGGAATTTTAGTTCCGTGGCGCAAATATTCTCCCGTTAATAACATTTAATAAGTTAAAAAAATAACTGAAACGGTATGCAGGTGGACCGACCGTGCCGAAACGGTTCGGTACACCCACGTGTACCGTTACATCCCTACTACCTACTATAAGACCCCGTTTACATGAGAACAACCCCAGGAAATGTTGGTGTTTTTTCAATATTTATTGGGGGTAATAACCAAAAAATGAGCGGGTTTACACAAAAATGCAGTAGTTTCCATATCAGTCGGGTTGCCAGATAAGAAATTATGAACTTTAGTACTGTGGCTTTAAAATTATTGTATCTTGACCTAAACTGTCATATGTTCTGAGTAAAACTATTCTAAGATGTTTGTTGAACGTGCACAGAAAAAGGAAAAGGGGGTAAATAAAACATTTTAAATTTATCTGGCAACCCTGATGCTGGGCTCAGCTGCATTCAATATGCATGCAGCAGCTGCGTGGTCACAGTTACATCCAAGCTGGTGAATATACTAACGTCTCTTTGGACCCTGGATTTTATTAGTTTTGCTCCTACATGCTGAAAAAGCACAAAAACTGCTCTCTGTCATTTATTCAAAGTCAAAGTCAACTTTATTGTCAGAACTGCAATATGTACAGGACATACACAGGATTGAAATTGCGTTTCAGTCCCTCGGTGCAACAGTAACAATTTAAACACTAAAACACTGAAACATTTAATAAACATAAGCATAAAATAGTAAAAGTGTAACACTGTCCTGAGTTTTTGCATAGTAGTATAAAAGTATGAAAATTTACACCAACACTAAAACACTAAACATTTAATGAACATAAGCATAAAATGAAATAATAAAAGTGTAATACTGTCCTGAGTTTTTGCATAGTAGTATAAAAAAAGTATAAAAAGTATATCTATAAAATAAACTGAAGGTTCTAGCATTGACATTTGCAAAGAGTGGCAAAGCAGCATATGAGTTAATGTACACAGTATATGTATGAGGTAGTAGTTGATGTTGGTATAGAGGCAAAAGTGGCATATGCAGTAAGGCACATTGGGCATCCTTAAATAAGGCTGGTCAGAGAATACTGTATATGTATCAGCAGTAGTGTAGATATAAAAGTAGTGTAAATGTAAACAGTAGTAATAAATGTAAACAGTATTAATAAATGTAAACAGTGAATGTAAACAGTAGTATGTAAACAGTGAATGTAAACAGTAGTATGACTATAGGCAGTGATGTAATACAAACATTAGTGCAAATATGAGAAGTAGTGCAAACTGAATGAGCACATGACCGAGAGTTTAGTGAATAACCCGTTTGATGACACAGAGTCCAGTGTTAAAATCTTTGTGTTGTGTGGTAATGTGTGAGAAAGTTTTTTGTGTTAAGGCAGTTCAAATGGGAGGGGAGGCAGAGCAGGCAGAGTGTTTAGCATCCTGACTGCCTGATGAACAGAGCTGTCTCTCAGTCTGCTGGTTCGAGCCTGGAGACTCCTCAGTCTCCTCCCTGATGGCAGCAGTCTGAAGCAGCTGTGTAGTGGGTGTGTGGGATCACCTGCCATGCAGAGGGCTTTCCGAGTGAGGCGGTTGCTGTGTAAGTCCTGCAGTGAGGGCAAGGAGGTGCCGACGATCTTCTCAGCTGCTCTCACAATGCGCTGGAGGCTCTTGCGGCAGGATGCAGTACATGCACCAAACCACACAGTGATGCAGCTGGTCAGGACACTTTCTATGGCACCTCTGTAGAAGGTGCACATGATGGGGGTTGAAGCTCCAGCCCTTTTCAGCTTGCGGAGAAAGTAGAGACGCTGGTGAGCCTTCTTGGCCAGTGATGCAGTGTTCCTGCTCCAGGACAGGTCCTTTGAGACGTGCACTCCCAGGAACTTGGTGCTGTCTACTCTCTCCACTGTGGTGCTGTTGATGGTCAGAGGGGCATGTTGGGCATCCCTCTTCCTGAAGTCCACAACAATCTCCTTTGTCTTCTCCACGTTGAGAGTGAGATTGTTGTGTCCGCACCACAAGGCCAGGCGGCTTATTATAACTGTTGTTAGAGTAAAACAACTTTTGATCGCAGCTGCCTGTACTGTGCATGTGCGACTTTACACTTGAGGAGTGTTTCGAACCTCTGGGTGTGGGGTGGGGGGGTCGTAATGAAGGCTGTTGTGTAAATGAACGCCGAACCGCAGCAGAAAGGCTGTGATATCACGTGCCTCAGACTGCTGCCCCGTATGTCAATCAAGTGACAAACTTCATAGTGAGGATGGATGATAGGCTGACATCTTTTTTTATTTTTTTATGCCATGCGATCTACTGATAAAGCTTTGCGATCAACCGATAGATCGCGATCGACGTATTGGGCACCCCTGGTGTAAACTATATATGTCAAGACTAAATCATCGGTTCTGTAACTTTTCTCTCCTCGTCTCAAGACAAAAACAAAATGAGTGAATATAACTACCGTAATTTATAAAAAATAAAATAAAAACATGTAAAATAATAATAATAAAAAGAAAGATTAACATAATTTTATTTTTCCACTCTAAATTATTTTCAATAAAATAAAATAAAAAGGGTTAACTTTTTTGTTGCATTTTGTCTCAAACCAAACGGAACCCTCACTTTGTTGGAATAATAAAAACAGACTGCGCTATCGGTCTTGGATTATTCAAAACTAGACAAAAATAACATTAAATGTATAATCGTCTTTTCAAAACCATAGTAACAAAGTCTAATCTGTAAACAAACTCAACAAATGTAAATCTTTAGGAGCTCAATAGTATTAATGCCTGCAGTGGGTGCATTTTTATTGCACTTAAAAAGATCACCAATACAAATGAAGGTGTGCAAAATAGCCTAAACAGGTATTTGTCAGAAATATGAAGTGAATTCAATAAGGTCTAATGCCAATTTATTTATCAGTGTATTTGGGGCTTTGTGTGTGATCTTACATACACACACCATCAAACATATTTAGGAATCAGCTTTATTGTCATTGCACCAAAGCAAAACAAAATAAAAAAATTTCAGTACAGCCCGTTCGAGAAAACATAAACCGACATGGGGAGACGGAGGCGTCTGAGACCGTGGCCTTTGGGAGGTGCTGCCCTTTGAGAGGCGCTGCCCTTTTTGTTTAGATAAGAAAAAGAGAAACATGAGTGGAGGGGAGGTTTAAAAAATATATATAAATATATATATATATATATATATATATATATATATATATATATATATATATATATATATATATACAGGAACCCCTCGAGTTACGTCAGGGATAGGGACCTACGTGTGTGACTTAGGTCGATTTTGTCGTACCTCGCGGACCAAAAACACATGCCTATCGTAGGTCCGCGTTTCTGACATAGGTCGCGGTTATACCGCTAACGGAGCGCCGCACACATATTTAATGGCATGAGACTGAACAAGCAGACATACTAAGGCCATAAACACGCACAGAACTGCACAATAAATAAAAAATATAATGTCTTACTTTGAGCCGGTGGCCCCGACTGCCAGGCGGACATTTGCGGCGAGCTCCCGGCCGCAGATGGATCCTCCGCGGCATGTCGGCTCGGTGTCTTCGCCTGTGTTAGCTGCTTTGTTAGCTGCTGTCGTTAGCATGTCGGGCGGCGTTGTGGCCGCCGATCGCGGGGCGATCCGCGGCTGCTCCTCCGGACCTGAGACGTCCACAGAGTTGACCGAGTGTTTCCAGCTCATTTATCCGTATGAGGCAACCCTGATCGGGCACACGGAGCCAGCTGACAGTAGCCTCCGGAGCTCCATTGACCGCAGTACAGTTGTAAAATGGCAACCGGAAGTGGCGAGCGGAAACCGGAAGTTGCGTAAATACGATTAATTTCTTATCAAAACGTAAAATTAATAATTATACTTTATTTATAAAGCCATTTAAAACAACCACAGCTGCAACAAAGTGCTATACACATGAAATTAATAACTTTTAAACACAAAAAAAAAAAATAATAATAATATTTTTTTTTTTTTTTTTTAATCATATTTTTATTAAATATGATAAAATCGTAAGTCTGAGTTGCCGTAGGTCGCAGGTGTCGTACCTCGAGGGTTACCTGTATATACATATATATATATATATATATATATACATATATATATATATATATATATATATACATATATACATATATACATACATACATA
>JBBPBX010000304.1:19774-35202 GCA_038048925.1 Garcialebias charrua
ATACTGATGACATCTACCTTTATGCTTGAGGAAGGCGGACAAAAGCGGTGCGTTGTCCGTGGACACTACCAGATATAATAATAATAATAATAATAATGAATTCAATTTATAACGCACTTTTCATTAATGAAAATCTCAAAGTGCTAGATAGTTCCATAGTCCTGATAAGAGAGAGTGCAGTGTCTATCAGCCGGTTCAGCTCTGACCCAGGTCCACAGATGTCCTCATCCAAGTTGCAAAAGTGTCTATAAACATTAGTCCTGTCTAGAACTTCTTCTAGACTGTGGAAAAAATAGGGGTGGTCATAATTAAACTTACACTAATCAAGTAAATATCCAACTTAAAAAAAATGCATTGCAGATCTTTCCTCAGTCTTGTATGTGAAAAGGAGTGTGTATTAGCTTACCGGTAGTTAGAAATGGAGTGGCTCGGGGGTTTTTCAGGTATCGAGTCTAAAAAATTATTTTTTAATGTGGCTTTCTGGACAGACAAATCTTATTTATTCTCAGTTCATCAATAGATGGGAACCAAAGTATTTTAAAATTCATTCTGACATACTTTAAGTAGATAAAGCTTGTCTAAAAGCACAGACAGACTAATGCTGTGAATCAGCCCATGAAAGGTTAATTAACCCTCATGGCTGTAACCTGCTTTACACAGTTTTACCAACACTCTGAGATGAGTTCATCTCCGCCTTCATGAGGACGAGTTGAGGTGAAACTGTCATGTTGAATGAACTCTTCTTGTCCCACAGGACTTTCCTCAAAGATCCTCCGATGCTCCTTCCAGCGTTCAAAGATCCTCCGCTGCTCATTCCAGCGTTCAAAGATCCTCCGCTGCTCCTTCCATCATTCAAAGGAAGGAAAGAAGGCGACATTACTACGCACGAGAGGACAGCAATGAAGAAGAGGCAGGCCTCGGTGTCACACAGCGAGATGAAGTAAGCACTTAGTAAAGAGCGACTCTCTGTCGAAACAGAAAGCCAAAAGAAAACGGCCAACAACAAAAATAAACTGCACTTGGGGAAAAAACGTTCAACAGAAACCGTCCATCAGACACAGCGTTTAGGTGGTTTCCTTCTTTTGTTTGACTCGTCCACATGTATATAAAAGACAATCAAACAAAATGGTTCTTCAGTGGTTTGAAAACAGCTGCTTTGGTGATGTACAAATATTTATTTGCTTTAACACGAGCCCAGATACTCTGAACTGATGTTTTCTGATGCAGTAGGAATCCGTCCACCTGTAAGAATCACACAAGTGCTTGTTTAACTTGTCTCATCCCTCCTGGCTGAATGTTAACTTGCCGTGCCTGGAGGATTTCTTGTCAAAGTACTTTTTATAGACACATCAAACCACGCAAGGTTTGACAAGGTGCATTACAAAACAATACACGCATTGATTACACACCTTATTTTATTTATGTACTCTAAATATATTTTCTCCTCGCTCTTACTTAAAGCCTCATGTGGGGAGCTGAACACATAAATAAGGAGACTCTGATCAAAGTTAACCAGTTTTAAAAGTGTTAACTGCTAAAGTTTTAGTTTGATATGTCAGACATTGACACATTTGTGAATAAAGAGAAATTCTGACTTTTGATATAAGTTCTATCCGGCTATTATTTTTGCCTGCATTTCCTTTCCGGGTCACTGGTGCTCATGTCCAGCTGTCACTGTGCGAGAGGTGGGGGGACAGCCCGGACAGGTCTCCAGTCCCATCACAGGGACATATCGAGACAAACAAGACACTCGCATCTTGGGGTGATTAAAGCCTCCAGTATACTCGCACGTACCGGACTAGAGTTGAAGCGGACACACGCAGGGCATGTCCATGCAAAGCTCAATTTTTTACAACCACGTACACGTACTGTGTGTCGCACAACAAACGGCCCGGCGACGGGAATGTTTTGTATGTGACACCAATGTATTAAATTAATCACCTTCATCCCTGGTCTGGTCTAATGGCCTTTTCTTTTGTTTTATTTACAAGAGGCGAGTGATCTCTTCCTTCTCCTCTGTTCACACCCATGACAGATTGTGAGAAATGAAGGAGTTTGTTACGAGTGAATTAAAATCATGTCCGGCGCGGCTCCGTCTGGAGATTTCCTGGTGGGCTGGTCTGATGTGTGGGCTGCAGGGCCAGCACTCCCTTTTTCTTAATATATAAACACATAACACCGTTGTTGTTTTGTTGTTTTGCAACCTGTCAATCAATCCAGTAGGCGTGTCAGCAAACGACCAATCGGCGACCTCAATTTGTCCCGAAGTTGAACGCCCCTTTCCTGCAGAGCTGGGCTGCAGCTGCTCAGGGTGGATGCTTGAGTACGAAGTGCCCACCTTCTGCGGACAGTGCAGTTTCTGCACAGCTGACAGGACGTGCGAGTATACTGGAGCCTTTAGTTACCTATTAACGCACATTTTGGTCTGTGGGAGGAAAGCAGAGTACTCCAAGAAAACCCACATGTACAGGGAGAACATGCAAACTCCACCCAGAAAAGCTCCAAGTTGGGAGGCGGCCCTGCAACCTTCTTGCTGAGAGGCAACAGCACTAACCGCTGTGCCACCCTAATCTTCTTCTTTCGGCTTTTCCCTTTTCAGGGGTCTCCACAGCGAGTCATCCTCCTCCACCTCACTCTGTCCTCCGCATCCACTGTCCTCACTCAAACTACCTTCATGTCCTCTCTAACTGCATCCATATATCTCCTCTTTGGCCTTCCTCTGTGTCTTTTTCCTGGCAGCTGCATTTCTAACATCCTTCTACCAATATACCCACTGTCCCTCCTCTGGACATGTCCAAACCATCTCAGTCTGGCCTCCCTAACTTTATCTCCCAGTTGTTCAACATGTGCTGTACCTCTGATTATCTCATTCCTGATCTTATCCATCCTTGTCACTCCTAAGGAGAACCTCAGCATCTTCATTTCTGCTACTTCCAGTTCTTTCTCCTGTCTTTTTGTCAATGCCACTGTCTCCAGACCATACAACATAGCTGGTCTCACCACTGTCTTGTAAACTTTTCCTTTGACCTTTGCTGACACCTTTTTGTCACAAATCACTCCTGAAACTTTTCTCCATCCGCTCCATCCTGCCTGGACTCTCTTTTTCACCTCTTTACTACATTCCCCATTTTCCTGGACAGTGGACCCCAAGTACTTGAAGTCCTGCACCTGGCCTCCCTCTCATTCACACACATGTACTCTGTCTTACTACGGCTGACTTTCATTCCTCTTCTTTCAAGTGCATACCTCCACCTCTCCAAGTTCTCTTCCACTTGTTCCCTGTTCTCACCACATATCACAATGTCATCTGCAAACATCATAGTCCATGGGGATTCCTGCCTGACCTCATCTGTTAGTCGGTCCATCACCAGAGCAAACAAGAAGGGGCTCAGAGCCGATCCTTGATGCAATCCCACCTCCACCTTGAAGCTATCTGTCACTCCTACAGCACATCTCACCACTGTCCTGCTGTCTTCATACATGTCCTGTACCAGTCTAACATACTTTTCTGCCACTCCAGATTTCCTCATGCAATACCACACCTCCTCTCTTGGCACCCTGTCATATGCTTTTTCTAAATCCACAAACACACAATGGAGTTCTTTCTGACCCTCTCTGTACTTCTCTATCAACATCCTCAAAGCAAAGATGGCATCTGTGGTGCTCTTTCTTGGCATGAAACCATACTGCTGCTCACAGATAGTCACCTCTTGTCTAAGCCTTGCTTCCACAACTCTCTCCCAGATCTTCATTGTGTGGCTCATCAACTTAATTCCCCTGTAGTTGCTACAACTCTGTACATCACCCTTGTTCTTAAAAATGGGAACCAGCACACTTCTTCTCCATTCTTTAGGCATTTTCTCACCCTCAAATATTCCATTAAATATTTGAGTCAAAAACCTCACTGCCACCTCTCCAAGACATTTCCAAACCTCCACTGGTATGTCATCAGGTCCTACTGCCTTCCCCTTCTTCATTCTTTTCAAAGCTTTCCGGACTTCACCCTCACTAATCTTTCCCACTTCCTGGTCCACAGTTTCTATGACCTCCACTCTTCTTTCTCTTTCATTCTCTTCATTCATTAGCTCCTCAAAGTAATCCTTCCATCTTCCCATCACACTCTCCTCACTTGTTAGAACATTCCCATCTTTAATAAGCCTAACCTGCTGCACATCCTTTCCAGCCTGATCCCTCTGTCTTGCCAATCGGTACAAGTCCTTCTCGCCCTCTTTAGTGTCCAGTCTCCCATACAACTCATTGTACGCCCTCTGCTTTGCCTTAGCTACTTCCCTCTTTGCTCTATGTCCCATCTCCTTATATTCCTGTCTCCTCTCTTCAGTCCTCTCACTGTCATATTTCTTCTTGGCTAATCTCTTTCTTTGAATGGCGTCCTGCACTTCACTATTCCACCACCAGGTTTCCTTATCATCCATTTTCTGTCCAGATGACACACCAAGTACCTTCCTACCGGTCTCTCTAATTACTGTTGCTGTAGTAGCCCAGTCACTTGGAAGCTCTTTCTTACCACCCAGAGCCTTTAACAGCTCATCTCTGAATTTCTCACAACATTCTTCCTTCTTTAGCTTCCACCATTTGGTTCTTCTCTGATTTTACTCTTTTTCTCTTCTTCGCAACAACAGTCATTCTACACACAACCATCCGATGCTGTCTGGCCACGCTCTCCCCTGCCACAACCTTACAGTCTCCAATCTCCCTCAGGTTTCCTCTTCTACACAGAATGTAGTCGACCTGTGTACTCCTTCCTCCACTCTTATCGAGAGAAACGCAATTTCGGTCCTGTGTATGTCCTGTACAGTACATATTGCAGATCTGACAATAAAGTTGACTTTGACTTGACTTTGATAGGTCCCTCTTTTGGAAATAGGTATTGACTATAGCCATTTCCATTCTCTTGGCAAAATCCACCACCATCTGTCCTTCCTGGTGGCTGTGCCACCCTAATGAAAAGCTAAATTTAGACTATAAATAAAAGTTGTCAAGAATATATATTTTTTCAGAGTTGCAAATCTTTTTTTTTTTACTTCACAATTGCAACATGTTAATATTTGTGGCGCTGTATTGCATATTGTTATTGTCAGGGTTTCACTTCTGTAGGGTGCATTGCTTGAGACGCCAAATTGTGCTGAAGTAAACTTGCAAGCTTTCAAAAGTGCTTTACTAATAATGGTTAAGAGTTGGAATTCAAAATTTCATTTAGAATAACACACTCTGGTTGCAGACCACATGAATGTGATGAAAACTGATCTTTAAAGAGTTTTATTACAACAGCTTGATCAGGACGGAGGGCATAAAACAAACTTTGTTCACCAAGTGTCTACAAATCATCTTCAAGCTGGCAGCTTTTCAACAGACACGTCTGTCTACACACACATAAACGCACACACCAGAGCAGCTAATAATTGTAGTTAACATTTTTTGTTCAGTTTGAACATGGAAAATGTACGATCAGTGTATATATATTTTTTTTTTTTTCCTGATTTAAAAATCTGTTTTGAAGTAATTGTGGTTAACAAACTATTTTAAAATATAACCTTACCTGGTTTAGTGATTGCACTAGAATTATTCCAGCTTGACGTATTTTGTATAAACCTGATTGTTCGGACAAATCAATATCTTGTATATATTGTACTGCCTTATTTATGTAAAACATTTACCAGCATGCATCTTTGACTGACTGAATGTCTCATTTGTTAAGCCTTCATAATCATCTTTATATTGTACATTTCTGCCAAAGTATACAAAAAAAAAAAAAACGTTTTTCATGTTACAAATCTTGTTTAAGTGCTTTTTTGTTTGTTTGATGAAAGCTCTGAGACGTTCAAGCACATATCCGCGCATACAAATCAAAACATATCCGCGCATACAAATCAAAACATAATTTTAAAAAATAAAATTGGGCTACAAATATTCAAATCAATCGCCTTTTTTCACTTTGGGTTTTTGTTTCGCCGTGCCTGCGTCGCCTGCAGTCACGAAAATCTTCTCTGCGTCACACGTCAGGTTGTGAGCTCCCTTCTTGTGGCACACGATGTGAACCAGTTTCAGGTTTGCTCTGGTGAACAGCATCTGGTAGAAGTAGTCCAAGTTGACGTCGGCGCTCGTGTGATTCTGCAGAGCGTCCAGCAGAGCCGGTATAACCGTTCGCTTCTTTTCAATCCTGCAGGAAACGTAATAATATTACTTTATTTATAGAGCCCTTTAAAACAACCACAGCTGCAACAAAGTGCTGTACATAAAATCAAGAACATTTAAACACATAAAAATAAAACAGTTGTTAAAACATTAAGATCAATAAAAACAATAAAAACAGTGCAGAACAAATTCAGTCTGTGCTAAAAGCCAGTGAGTAAAAATGTGTTTTTAAAAGAGTTTTAAAACTGGACAGTGAAGGAGCTTGTCTGACGGGAAGAGGGAGATCGTTCCACAGTTTTGGAGCAGCAACAGAAAAAGCTCTGTCCCCTCTGAGCCTCCGTTTGGACCTCGGCACCTCCAGAAGCAGCTGATCAGCTGATCTGAGGCACCGAGCAGGAGAGTATGGGTGAAGCAGCTCAGAGAGGTAGGATGGAGCAAGACCATTTAAACTTTTAAAAACAAATAAAAGAATCTTAAAATGAACTCTAAAATGAACAGGCAGCCAGTGGAGTGAAGCCAGAGTGGGGGTGATGTGCTCCCTCTTATGAACTCCAGTTAGAAGGCGAGCAGCAGCGTTCTGGACCAACTGGAGACGTCTGAGGGAGGACTGGCTGACTCCAAGGTAAAGAGCGTTACAGTAATCCAGCCGAGAGGTGATGAAGGCATGGATTACTGTTTCCAGCTGCTGCTGTGTAAGGATGGGCTTTACCTTAGCCAGCTGTCTGAGGTGATAAAAACTGGTCTTGACCACCGCTCCAATCTGGGAATCTAATTTAAAATCACTGTCCATTTTAAAACCCAAGTTAGAAACTGTTTTCTTTACATGTGGTGCCAGAGGGCCCAGATCAACAGGGCAAGGTTCACAAGAGCCACTAGGACCAAACACCATCACTTCTGTTTTCTTTTCATTAAAATTTAAAAAGTTTAAAGACATCCAAGCTTTGATGTCTTCAAGACACAACAGAAGTGGCCTGATTGAGGAGGCATCTTTCTTTTTTAGTGGCATATAGATCTGACTATCATCGGCGTAACAATGAAAAAAGATCCCATGCTTTCTGAGGATTGATCCCAATGGAAGTAGGTAAAGGGAGAAAAGCAGGGGACCTAAAATGGAGCCCTGTGGAACCCCAAAACACAGAGGAGCAGTGGAGGATTCAGAACCAGCTATGTTCACAGACATGGTTCTGTCTGCCAGATAGGACCTAAACCAGCTCAGTGCAGTACCACAGATACCCACTTGGTGCTGTAAACGTGATATTAAAACGTTATGGTCCACTGTATCAAAGGCAGCGGTTAGGTCGAGCAGGACAAGAACCACATGCTCACCAGAATCATTGGCCATAAGAACATCATTAAAAACTCTGACTAGAGCTGATTCTGTGCTGTGGCGAGTTTTGAAGCCAGACTGAAAAACCTCCATTATGTTGTGCTCATCCAGAAAACATTTCACCTGTGAAAACACGCTTTTTTCTAAAATTTTAGAAATGAAAGGCAGCTTGGAGATGGGCCTAAAATTAGCCAAGACAGCTTTAATGAACACAAAACTCCCGTCACGTTTAAAGAAGGAAGAGTAAAATTCAGATGTTTAAATACAGCTGTTCAGCAGATAGTAAACCTGTGATCTAGATTCCAGGTGCTGAAGATGACCCTAGTCTCTCGGCTGCTGTAGGGGTTGATGGAGTGGAGCGACTGGCACGTTTTCTTGTCAAATGATCCCTGAAGCGGAAGAGGGATGAAGATGCTCAAAAACAGTTCATTTCTACAAAATTGACCAAAAATGTCAAATGAATGACAAATCTTTGCAGCGCTGCTTAAATTTGATGTTACAGTTATGTTATCAGAGCAGATGCCATCAGGACTGAGTTTGTGTTGTACCTGGCAGGTAAACCATCCTTCCCGAGTGCAGAGGCGATGCGGTTCCTTTTCGGTCCTGTCGAAATAGACGCCATTGTACCTGCTGTTTTTCAGCATTTCAAACAGGCACTTTGACGCTTTGAAAAACTCTGCTTTGACTTTAGCTTTCTGTATAGCTTTGGTTGCATCATCGACCTGAAGGCAGAGACGTGTAAACACAAAATTAGGCAACATTTACGTCATATCCCTGAACGAGGCTTTGATAAAGAAACGAGGCGTTTGATCTCAGCAGCCTTCTGAGTTTTTACCTCCTTCATGTAGCCTCGTATCCTGCTTTCACAGTTGAACTTCATGTAGGCAGACTTTGATTTGAATCGAGCATCAATACCTGAAGTAAACCCCAGAAATCAGAAAACGTCAGCTACAAGTTTAAGTTTCACATTGCATGGTTTGTGGAACATTTAAACAAGACAGGTGTGTTTTTGAGGTAACCCAATTATTTTTTTAAACTGAATAATGCACACAAAAATTACTGGGTTTGTCAAACACGGTTTGTCTTATCTGAATTACGAGGATCCTAATCATTGGATCTACAGATGTTTAGCCACTGCATCCAACTCAAATCTCCAGTTATTTTAGTTCTTAT
The DNA here is from genome assembly GCA_038048925.1 of Garcialebias charrua. Taxonomy (NCBI): domain Eukaryota; kingdom Metazoa; phylum Chordata; class Actinopteri; order Cyprinodontiformes; family Rivulidae; genus Garcialebias; species Garcialebias charrua. Next base: position 28,428 of record JBBPBX010000304.1, read on the forward strand.
TTCTGCCACCAAAAGGCAAAGGTTGACAATGTTTTTGTGTAAATGTGTTCATTTGTCTATTACCAAAACCTCTCAAATTATAACTCCAGTTTTTGTACCGTACCCGTGAACCAGTCTTCATCATCCTCCCTGCTCTCCAGTTCAGACCTGTCCTCCAGGTTCTGGAGCAGGTCGGTGAGGATTTTACGCCTCTTGGAAGATTTTTCATCTGACAGAAGTCCCTTTGCCGCTTCAATCAGGGCGTCAGCATGCCGGTCTGTGTTCAGTAGATGACCGATGTCACAAACAACTGGAATAAACAGGCAAAGGTAATAAGGATGCTGCAACAAAAGGTAAAGAAAGGATTATGTTTATATGTACCTCCAGACCATGTTTGATCTTTTGACAGAAGAACCAGTTCACTGTTATCTGGCAGGGTGTGGAAGAAGTCCTCCGTTACTATTGTCCCATCTTCATACAAACAAACATGGGCACCAGAGAGAGGCAGCTACAAAGGTACAAAACATAGCAGCATATATATATATATCTCACACTATGTATACAGTATATACGGTATTTCATTTAGGCTGAAATGCAGTAAGAAATATTTCCTTTTTTTCTTCTGGTCAGTAAACGCAACATCCAAACTTAGATCTGCGTACCGTATGCACTTTTATTAAATCCACTTTAGTCTCACTTTGTGTTTATTCTGCAGGTTTTATAACTTGGCTATTGATGAACAAATACACTTATAAAAGAGTTTAAATTTCAACTGTAAAGGGTATTTATCTGGTTTAACCTGCCTAAATAAAGGTTGAATGAACAGTTATTTTTAAATCAAATATACTGAAACTCTGGGACCTTGTAACATTTAAAACTGTACAATTCATGTTTAAGGTCCGAAATCATCAACTTCCACCCAATACTGTATACAGAAATTGTTTGTAATAGAGAGGGGGGTTATAGGTGAAGAACATTTAAAAAAATGTCGGTGTGTGGAGTAAATGTATGGAATGGATTGAATGATGAATTTAAAAAAGTACAAATATAAACAAGCTTAAAAAACGATTAAAAAAGGAGCTTATTACAAAATATGTTCTATAAGATGAGTGTTTTAAAGTATATAAATGCTCTTGATGATATACATAGTGTTTAAATAATTGTATAGCTTTAAATACCATGTAAAGTGGATACAAGTTGTCTCGTTTTGGTATTTTGACAGTTAATTGATTACAAATTGATGAGAATGAAAGGGGCAAGACATTATAAGATATTGTATCTTCTACCTGCTCCTTTTTGAACAGAAAACATTTTCATTCATTCAACCTTTATTTATACAAAGGTTGAATAAGAAGGTTGAACAGAAAACATACATTTTGCATGTCACTTGGGCATAATTATTTGTATTGTACTTTTATTTTTTTAGTTGTGTTGTCCTATTTTATTTCTTGTCTTTTCTGTCTGTTCGAAATAAATACAAATAAATAAATAGTAACGATAAACACTAGAAGCACAAAGCTCACCTGTAATAACTTGCAGACCTTCTGTAGCAACTCCTTTAGATCTTTGGCTGCAACTCCATACTTTTTGTTTCCTTTAAAGTCTCTAACTTTAACAGGTTTGTTTTTCACAAGAAGTCCGAACATTTCACTGCTTTCTGTTTGTACATACCGCTTCCTTGTTCCTTCTTCTTCTTCCTCCTGAGCGAGGCGGCTCAGAGGAGATGCTTGCTGCCCCCTACCGGATCATCTAAATATATATTTTTGTTTACTTATTTGTTAAATTTATTTGATTTGATTTGATGTTTATTCATTCATTTTAAAAGAACAATACAAGACAATTTCATCAGATACAAGAATACAAGTAGGATAAAATGAAAGGAGCAGAAAGAAGATGAAATCTTATTATATCTGCCCCTTATTTCACAGTTTGTTCAACCAATGATAACCTTCAAACTACATCACAAAATGAATAATTCTACTTACTTTTACTAACTGTAATACACAAACTACATCACAAAATGAATAATTCTACTTAATTTATCTAACTGTAATACACAAACTACATCACAAAATGAATAATTCTACTTAATTTTTCTAACTGTAATACACAAACTACATCATTCTAACTGTAATACACAAACTACATCAGAAAATGAATAATTCTACTTAATTTTTCTAACTGTAATACACAAACTACATCACAAAATGAATAATTCTATTTAATTTTTCTAACTGTAATACACAAACTACATCACAAAATGAATAATTCTACTTAATTTTTCTAACTGTAATACACAAACTACATCACAAAATGAATTTATTTATGTATTACCGCGCGTCAAAATCCAAATAGTTTTTTTAGAGATTAAAAAAATAAAAAAATAACGTCACAAATCAATGAAAAAAATCAGGATATCTTACATTAAAATGATTTATGTTAAGTTCAGTTTGTTTAAATTGCATCAATTCACAACAAATGTCATCTCAAGGCACTATATTTGTACAATAGAAAGAGCAAGTCAAAATAATAAATCCAGTTTATGGTCCTAATCAAATAATTCAAATTAACATGCGGAGCCCCAGAGGGGACGTGGGGGATTTTTTTTCTTTTGCGTTCCCACGCAATAGTTTTGCATTCTCTCACAATATAGTGTTACCTCACAGACAACAGCAACAATGGAACAGACACCCGTGTTTGAGGTTCATGCAGGAGTTTGTGACTCTGCGCAATATAAATAAACTGAACCTCCAAGGAGTGATGGTTCTCTTAGGGACCGTCTACAAATTACTGTATTTTCAGAGTATTTGTCAAAGCAGCACCATGTATCATAACTAAAGTTTTCTCAGTATATTTCTGCATGGTAATAAATTATGAATTTTCTTATCATTTAAAATCCAAAAGAACAAGATGGCACTTGTGTTTCAAAAGTACTGTAACTTTCTTTTAAAGCATCAAAGTTCATGCTCAGTCATCCAGGTACAAAATACAATAGTGGTCAGTCAAGTCATCTGGACAGTTTCTTTTTTGTGGAAAGATGTTTCGCCCTCTATTCGGAGGGCTTTATCTCAGTTTGAGCAGGGAGGCCCAGATTTTCCACATCCTCTCTCTCCAGCATGTCCTGGGTCTTCCCCGGGGTCTCCTCTCTGTCAGACATGCCCAAACCACCTCCCTATGGAGGCGCCCAGTTGCACGAACCACCTCACCTGGCTCCTCTCAATGTGGAGGAGCAGCGGTTCTACTCGGTCTCTCCTGATACCTCAACTTCTCACCCCATCTCTAAGGGAGAGTCTAGCTACCCGGCGGAGGAAACTTATTTCAAGCGCCTGTAGCCACAATCTCGTTCTTTTGGTCACTATACAGAGTTCATGTCATAGGTGAGAGCAGGAATTCTGTAGATCGACCGGTAAAAGGAGAGATTTGCTCAGCTCTTTCTTCACCACAACAGACTGGCACAGAGTCCACAATACTGTACTACTGGACTCCATCCAATCCATCTGCCAATCTCATATTCTATTCTTCCCTCACTCATGAACAAAACCCTAAAATAGTTCAACTCCTCCACTTGAGGCAGAATCTCACTTTTGACCCAAGGAGACCACAATTTTCCGACCAAGGACCTCAGATTTGGAGGTGCTGATCCTCATCCCAGCTGCTTCACACTTGTCTGCGAACCGCTCCAGTGAGAGCTGAAGATCACGGCACGATGACGCCAAACAGGACCACATCATCTGCAAAGAGCAAAGACAGAATCCTGAGACCACTGAACCAGAATCCCTGCGCCCGCTGGATGCACCGAGAAATTCTGTCCATAAAAGTTTTGAACAGAATCGGCGATAAGGGGCAGCCCTGGTGGAGTCCAACTCCCACCCTGAAGGGGTCCAAGACTTACTGCCGTCAATGAGACCCAAACTCTCACACCGCTTGTAAAGGGACCGTACAGCCTGTAGCAATGGGCCCCCAATCCCATACTCACAGCGCACCCTCACAGCGTACCCCGAGGAACATGGTCGAATGCCTTCAAGTTAACAAAACACATGTTGACTGGATGGACAAACTCCCATGACCCTTCGAGGACCCTAGTGAGGGTAAAGAGCTGGTCCAGTGTTCCACAGCCAGGATGGAACCCACATTGTTCCTCCTGAATCTGAGGTTTGACCAATGATTGGACTCTCTTCTCCTGAACAGACCTTACCAGGGAGGCTAAGGAGAGTGAGGCCACTGTAATTGGAGCACACCCTCCAGTCCCCTTTTTGAAGAGGGGAACCCCAGTCTGCCAGTCCAGTGGCACTTCCCCCAATGTCCAGGCAACGTTGCAAAGGTGTGTCAAACAAGACAGCCCCACAACATAGAGCCTTAAGGAAATAAGGGTGACTCTCATCCACTCCCAGAGTCCTGCTGACGATTACAACTGGTTCAGAACGCAGCTGCCCGATTTTTAACCAGCACACGCAAAAGAGAGCACATTACACCAGTCTTGGCCTCCCTTCACTGGCTACCGGTTCATCTTCGAATCCAATTCAAAATTCTCATGTATGTCTACAAATCGCTGAACAGTCTCGCCCCCGCCTATCTCTCGGATCTGATACACCCATATGTCCCTCCACGTGCTTTGAGGTCAGAGGATCAGGTACTCTTAATAGTTCCAGAAACTCGCCTTAAGCGCAGGGGTGACAGGGCGTTCTCTGTAGCAGGCCCAAGACTCTGGAACGAGTTACCGCTGCTCATCAAACAGGCCCCCTCCCTCTCGGTTTTCAAATCCCGGTTAAAAACTCACTACTACTCCATCGCTTTCAATGCCAGCTGATTTGTATTGGATCGTTTTATTTATGATCTGCAATGTTTTTATGTTTTTCGTGTTGTACTTCATTGTCTGTGTTGCCTGTTGCGTGTTTGTTTGTCCAGCACTTTGTGTGGACTTGTTCCTGTTTAAAGTGCTTTATAAATAAAATGGTATGGTATGGTATGCTGCCGCAGAGCTTTTTAACGACCTCAGTGACCTCAGCCACAGTTATGGACAGACCAACCCCAAAGTCCCCGACTCCGCTTCCTCCATGGAAAATATATGCTGGTGGGATATAGAAGGTCTGAGAAGTATTCCTTCCACCTCCCAACGAAGTAAATAAAAATTTATTATACGTCTCCGACACGTTTTAAAACTCAGATTCTGCACATTACCAAGCATTTTTTTTCACATCCTTTAAAAAAATAATCTGTTTTATATGAGTATTTATGATATTGTTTATTTGTCCTGGTTATGCATTTATCAACTCTCAAAGTTTTTATTTTAATTTTTACACCATTTTACTTGAAAAACTGCAACAGTATGGTATTAGAGGTCTAGCCATACTGTGGATATCTAGTTATTTGAAAGGCAGAAAACAGTTTGCACAGATTGATGATGTTAGATCTCATCTGTGCAGTATTTCGTGTGGAGTACCACAAGGTTCGGTGCTTGGGCCTAAGTTGTTTATTTTATATGTAAATGATTTAATTAAGGTGTCTGGTATTCTCAAGTGTGTTTTATTTGCTGATGATACTACTTATGTTCGGGTAGAGACTTGAATCAGTTGTTTGAATTAATGAAGATGGAGTTTGAAAAAAATCAAACTTGGTTTAAATTAAATAAGTTATCACTGAACGTTGAAAAAACCAATTACAGTATATGATATTTAGTAAAAAAAAGTCAACTGTGGATTTTCTTTTCAAAATTGATGGTGTTGAGATACAAAGAGTGAATGAAGTAAGGTTTTTGGGAGTAATTATCAATGATTAAATTGTCATGGAAAAAAACATATTAATTTTGTCAGAACTAAAATATCTAAGTCCATGGCAGTACTATATAAAGCGATGGACTTACTGACTGACAAGGCTTTGTGTTTGCTCTATAATACAATTATTGTGCCACATTTAATTTATTGTATTGGCGCCTGGGGTACAGTTTGTAAAACTGTAACCAAGTCTATTTTTATTTTACAAAAAAGAGCTGTACAAATTATCTCAAGAAAACATTGTCATCCTTCAAGTATTTTATTTTATCAACTGAAATTACTTAAGTTTTATGATTTGGTGGACTACTATATTCTATTGCTTATGTACAGGGTTCAGAATCATAGTATACCATCGAGCATACAAGCGTATTTTGTAAAAAGGAGTAGTTGTTATAATTTAAAAGGGACTGATATTTTTGTAAAGCCAAAGTTTAGAATAAGTTTGCGGGGTAGGTCTACTTTAATGAAGGGAATTGGTTTATGGAATGGTTTGAATACAGTAATGATGTTAAAAAAGAGGAATCGTTATTTGTATTTAAGAAAAAGATCAAGAATATAATGCTTCTCCTGCCACATTTTGCTCTTCCACTAGACTTTCCATTGATATGCTTGAACATAGCACTCTGTGAACAGCCAGCCTCCTTAGCTATGAACTTTTGTGGCTTACCCATCCTATGGAGGGTATCAATGACGGTCTTCTGGCCAGTTATGTCTGCAGTCTTCTTCCCCATATTGAACCGAACTGAGACAACTGAACCAAACTGAAGCAATGTAATGACATCTGGGGCAACCTGTGCAGGCGCTTTGAGTTTAGTAAATGATTAGTGTGTCACACTCAGTTTAATAATAATAATAATAATAATAATAATAATAATAATGAGTTCAATTTATAACGCACTTTTCATTAATGAAAATCTCAAAGTTTAAAACATTCATGCCCTGCAACATTTGAGCTGATGTCTCCACAGTATTCGAATATTTTGAAATCCTGGTTTTGTGGATTTTATGAGATGGAAGCCCAAATA
>JBBPBX010000304.1:42141-57893 GCA_038048925.1 Garcialebias charrua
TTTATAAAACAATCACAGAGCTTGGCGCTAAAAGTAAAAATGTCTAATTGAGATGAAATACATTGTTCTGTGAATTTGTTAGTGTGAAGTGTTGACAGTTTTTAGCTATTTAAAAGGCTTAATATTTTCATCCCATTTACCATGTTAGTTACCATGTTACCATTATAAGTTCAAATAAATTTTTGTCAATTTCTAAAGTGACTCGTATTTATTATGTAAATTTGATGGTAACTGCATGAAACCATAAGAATAGGTAATTTTTTAATGTTATGCAATTCTCATAAGCTGACATGTCATTTATGCATATAAATATATGTAATGGTTCATACTCATATACGTTTTTTATAAATACTTTTTGTTGGTAGCCATTAACAAAAAAATTAAAGACAACATCAATTTCCTTAAAAAAAGTACTTTAAATACAAAAAACTTATATGCAATTGTATTTCTTTATATATGTAAAGTATAAGTGTTTTACAAAGTTATTGTATAAAATTAAAAAGAGAAACATATGAAACATATATGTGAAATATAAGTTTACATATTAGTTCCATGTATTCAACATACATAGTTTTTATATTCAACATACATAGTTTTTATATTCAACATACATAGTTTTTATATTCAACATACATAGTTTTTATATTCTATATTCAACATACATAGTTTTTATATTCAACATACATAGTTTTTATATTCAACATACATAGTTTTTATATTCAACATACATAGTTTTTATATTCAACATACATAGTTTTTATATTCAACATACATAGTTTTTATATGATTCTTGTAAAATTCATTTTATTATATTGTATGAAATCTATGCAAAAGGTGCCACTTTCAGGAGTAAATCATATATGCCTTATATTTATCATATAAGCCTTATATTCATTCAACCTTTATTTATACAGGCTAGCCTCGTTGAGCCACGGGGACTCATTTACAAGAGGGACCTGTCTCACTCACACCCAGGGTCAATTTAGAGTTACCAATCATTCATTCAACCTTTATTTATAGGCTAGCCTCGTTGAGTCATGGGGACTCATTTACAAGAGGGACCTGTCTCACTCACACCAAACAACCATCCACTCTCACACTCACACCTAGGGTCAATTTAGAGTCACCAATCAGCCTAACAAGCATGTTTTTGGACTGTGGGAGGAAACCGGAGTACCCGGAGGAAACCCACGCATGCACGGGGAGAACATGCAAACTCCACCCAGAAAGGCCCCGGACTGCACCTGCTCGCTGAGAGGCAGCAGCTCTACCAGTTGTGCCACCGTGCTGCCCATATATATATATATATGTTGTACAATATACAAAACATAGGATGATATAAGGTTACTTGTTTTTCATATGGTTTTTATATATCTTTTCCATATGGGTACTCCTCGCTGAGTTGGTCTTCCTTCTAATTTGGCCACTCCTGATACAGTGACTGTACACAAAGGGCGGGGTGGAGAAAATCAACATATACAAACATTCAGACTTGAAGTCGGGGTGCTCGAACAGTCCAAATGTGACTGTTCTAGTGAATACAACCACTTCTGTGCTGCTTGACCCCTGTGCTTACTTTCCCTGTTTTGACCCCTACCAGCTGGGATGGGCTGACATTTATGTGCTACAAGCACATTTATGTTTATGTTTGTTTATGTTTATGTTTATTAAATTTGTTCATTTTTTTTACAAAAGAAACAATACAAGACAATCTCATAAATGATAGTGTACAAAATGTAAAAAAATGAAAGGTAGCAGAAAGAAGAATAAATCTTATTATATCTGCCCCTTACCTCCAACAATCAGATTAAACAACAATAATCAGCCATGTAAACAATAATAATCTTCAACCAACTTTTTCCAACAATCAGATTAAACAATAATAATCTTCAACCAACAGTACAAAATGACTAACTCTTTCTAATTTTCTAACTGATACAATACACATTACGCTATTTCATATATATTTTTTAACACATTTGTTTTGATCATTTTTTTAAATGTAAACATTGACTTGGCATTTCTAACCACATTCTCCAAGCCATTCCACAATCCAATTCCCCGGATTGAGGTAGAACGTCCCTTCAAACTGGCCCTGAACCGTGGTTCCGCAAACAACTCTGTCCCCCCAAGACCATAACAACTCTGTCTTTCAACAAAGTGCATTTGGATATTTAAAGGCAATGCATTATTTTGAGCTCTATACTTAACTGACAAAATACTATAGTCCACCAAATCATGGAACCTCAACAACTTCAGTCGATAGAACAATGCACTTGATGGATGACGGCAATGCCCCCTAGTGACAATTCCTACAGCTCCTCTCTGTAACACAAAAACAGGCTCCGTGATTGCTCCACACGCATTCCCCCAAACATCAACGCAATAGATCAAGTGTGGAACAATGATTGTGTCACACAACAAATACAGAGCTCCATCATTCAATAGGTCTCCGAATCTGTACAGCACTGCAATCGATCTAGCCACTTCCACTCTTACAGAATTCATGTGTTGTCTCCATGTCAGTTTGTCATCAATGACAACACCCAAAAACTTCACCTCACTCACTCTACAAATCCCAACATCCCCAACCCCGAGCGGAACATCAACAGTCCTCCTCTTATTACCGAATATCACGTAATCAGTTTTCTCTAGATTTAATGATTATTTATTTATTTTAAACCAAGTTTGTATCTTGACAAACTCCGTCTCCATCAACTCCAACATCCGTTTATGATGACTGTCCAGTGCGTGGGGATGCCGCCTGGACAACGCCCCCTAAGGACTGGGGCTACAGGATATCTGATGATGTAACACACCTCAAGACCAGGATCAAGATTTGGAAAGTCAACAACACCTTTATTATGTCATTACGCTTCAGATTCAGAACGCCACCACAGATGACCGGGGTACTTTGTTGTATGTGCACATGTTTCTGGTTATGATCCCTGTGATGTTGCCATCAGAAAAAGTGATTGCATCAGGTTCAGTAGTTGCATCCACTGGTGTCAGGGCTGTTAGAAACTTGACCTTACTCAGTGGAGCATATTCTTCAAAGAGACCAATTGCATCTCCTTTTAGCTTTTCTGAGAGTGCAAGATCCCAAATGTCTTTGAAAAAGTTTTTTTTATCCTCTTGAAATGGTCTTTGAAAAAGTTTTTTTTATCCTCTTGAAATGCTCTTCAAACCAGAATGGCCCGTTTTGCTTGACAGGCGTCGTCAGACCAATTGGGTCATACAGTCCAGAAACTTGGCTGAGTAATTCTCGACGTGTTAGTGGGTCTGGTGTTTGAGCTCTCACCTCCTCCAATTTAAGATGTTTTCCAAGTCTCATTTTCCTCTTTCTCTTTGAGAAGTTTATCCCAACCATGACATTCATTCAACCTATATTTAGGCAGGTTAGTCCCATTGAGCCTCGAGGACTCATTTACAAGAGAGACCTGATTTCAACAAAGAATGATGACAACAGCCACAATAAACAATCACAAGAGAGGCAAACAGATTTTTATTAAACAAGTAAAAAAAAAGATGTCAAAGTAGCAAAACAGACAGATTATAAGGTAGATGTGGAAAATCAAAAACAGGAACATATCTGCATTGGTTCTTGCCAGGAGTCCAACAGATTCTTAAAACCATTTAGAAAAGTCAAGGTTGAGAGCTTCAGATCTTTTTGTAAGATATTCCATGAAGCAGGAGCAGAGTAGAAGAAGGCCCTTTTTCCAAGTTCAGTCCTCACTGACGGAACACTGCAGGTAATCATGTCCTGAGAGCGCACACTGTAGCTGCACTCACACAGAGACATGTAGGAGGAGATGTATGAGGGCAGCAGACCAAGAAGTGATTTTTTTTTTTTTTTCCTTTGTCCTGTTCAGCATTGTGTCACTCAGAATTATTGTCTGAGTGTTGAGGTGATACCCAACAGGTTTACTTTTACAAGCAGAGCATTATGGCTGGCCTCAATGCTCCACTTATCGGGGACGAGATGGTGTAGTGGTAATGGCAGTCGTCCTACGATCGGAAGGTTGGAGGTTTGAATCCCGAGTTCCCACACCATGTGTCGTTGTGTCTCTGGGCAAGACACTTAACTTAGGACTGGGACAGGCAGCGCCTTGCATGGCAGACTACCGCTACCGGTGTATGAATGTGTGTATGAATGTGTGTATGAATGTGTGTATGAATGTGTGTATGAATGGGTGTATGAATGGGTGTATGAATGGGTGGATGGCTGGTGCTGTAAAGCGCTTTGGGGCCCCTCATAGGGGGCTGGAAGGCGCTATATAAGTAAGCTCCATTTACCATTTTACCATGTTTACACTTAAACTTCCACGGGTGTACTTTAACTGATGTTACATTATCTGTCTTTCCTATCACGTTGCTAATTCAGTATTATTTTCTGATTACAGTATTTTCTGGTTTATAGGTCGCACCTGTGTATAGGTCGCATTGTCCAATTACAAAGGTGGGCGGATGAACGCTAGGGAGCGCTAAAGCACTATTCCGCTTACAGTGGACCTAAACTTTTTGTCAGCGTTTTTGTGAATTGACTAACTTTTATAATTCATAAGCGGATTTGTGCTATTTTTATTTAAAATGCAGTACCGCTAATAACTAATTATCTATCAGTAAAAACCAATAAACTTATTTACAAGCTCTTATGCTGCTTGTTTTATATTTTTCCCCACCGTAAACAGCAGAAAGGAGGAAGGGTGTGAGGGTGAGGGGGGCAGAGCTGAGAACAGACTCGGCTCTACCATGTAGGTAAATGCCTGGGGGTCCCATTTCAGCAGTGGCCCCGGCCCCGCCTCGCCCCGTGCAGTCACCTACATCACTAACATTGATCCTGCTTGTTAATGTACATTTAACATAAAAATAATTATAGTTACGATGAAAACGATCATTAAATACGCAATAAAAAAACGGTCGATTTCTTTATCCCCCTACTAAAAATGGACTATTCCATGTTGATGACAACTTCCGGGTCAGTCGTGAACTCGAGGGCTAGTTCTGTGGCTAGCTGGTTGTGCTGGGTACTTGGATAAATCCGCAGACAACCCCGATGTTTCAAGCCAAATTAACGTGGCCGGATGATTTTATTGTGTCTTCTGTGTACACCACGCGACGGTGAGTCGTTAGTTTATGTATTTGGGTTGCTTTTTATGTATAAATGCGGTGGCGAGACGCCCGTGTATTTGAGATTTAAAAGTGGTGTGTTAGGGATTAAAGATCATTCTCTTTTTTGTTAATTTCGTGGCCGAATAGAATATATCTACGTAAAGTATTAAATAAATCCTTTGATTTTTGTAATTTCATCCTCTTAGGATCATTTTAGTTACTTTTCATTAAATCTGTTGACTGCCTATAGAAATTTTGATAACAGTTTAGTCCTGTGTATAAAGTAATGCTATTTTTTGTTTTGTTTATGACCTTGTTTAGGTCAGGTTTTTTTTCACCCCCTGTTCCCACCCAGGATGGCATTGGCAAGCTACCGGACCACCACAGCTGTGCGGTAGGACTTAAATTGCACCAAACTATTTGTTTTTTTCTGGACATATTACCCTGGATCATGAACTACAAACTACCAGATTATTGATTGATGGACCTTTAATCATCCGGGATTCAAGAACCGATTTAAAATAGAAAAAAAAGAACTCTTGGGTGTAATCAGGGTCTGTTTTGTTGTGTGTATTTTTTGTCTATTGGTTATAGTCAAAGAAAATGATTATTTTTACAAACAATATTATTATAAATACCTTCCTGTCTATTGGTTATACTCAAAGAAAATGATTATTATTACAAACAATATTATTATAAATACCTTCCTAAGTCTATAGTACAATACAAACAACTTAAAACTTGCTTCTTGTCTGATGGTGTTTTATTTTAGAATTAGCGGTTTAGAATTAGCTTCCCCTAATTTTCATAAGACATTAGTGCTTTTGAAATTGTGGACCTAAATAAATTAATTAGTGCTTTAGAAATAGTGGAACTAATTTTTGGGTTAGTGCTGCCCAGCACTGTCCAATTATCACCAATAGATTGGGAAAAATCCCTAGATAGGTCGCACTGGTGTATAGGTCGCACCTACGTTTAGCTCTGCTGCAAATGTCTGCCACAGGAGCGCACAGCAAGGCTTTTAAGAAGATTAACACTTAAAAACAATTATTTGTTTGATAAAAATTATAGCAAATATATGTCTGAGCTGAACTTTTCCTTAATAAATGAACGTAATTGTGAAATTAGCTGGATTTAAAAATTTGTTTCACCGAAAGTGATAACAAGCCATATATAGGTTGCACCTGAGTATAGGTCGCAGGCCTTGAAAAAACCATAAAAAGGTGCGACCTATACACCGGAAAATACGGGTAATCTTATTATTTTTACTCACTTGTATATTCCATTCATTGTGTTTATTTGTGGTCATTTAACATGACCAAAAGGGAGAGATGTTATGGATTAATGGAGTATTTTGTATTTTGTTCATTATATTTTAAACTCGCTTGCAAACAGATCGAAAACTCATGCGCAAATATTCTGACACCCTTCTGTTGCAGCAGAAACTTGTGGTTTTTGCTTTTGGTTCATGCCCTAAGAAATGGCTTATGACTCTTTTTTAGAAATGTGTCTGTTCCAGTAAAAATGACCATGCATATTGGTTAATATGCTATAGTTGACATGACCATGACTTCCTCAAACACGTTAATAAAATGTTGGGTTTTCAGCCACAGTTTTAGAGAGTGATCTCAGACAGATGGACTTCAGTGCTCTGTTTGACTGGTGTTCAAGTTTTATTGAAATAATTAAGATATCTAGATCTACTGCAGTACTGTATAAAGTAAAGGACTTGTTGAATGATAAAGCTCTATATTTGCTGTATAATACAATTTTTGTTCCACATTTAATTTATTGTGTTGAAGTTTGGGGAAAAGCATGCAAAACTATAACAACGCCTATTTTTATTCTACATCAAAGAGCTGTGAGAATTATTACAAGAAAGTCTTACTGTCATCCATCAAATATATTATTTCACCAACTCAAATTATTGAAGTTTTATGATTTGGTGAACTATAATATTTTATTAATAATGTATAGAGCTCATAATAACACACTACCTTCGAACGTTCCAATGCATTTTGTTAAGAGAAAAAGCTGTTAAAGTCTTAAGGGAACTGAGATTTTTGCAAAACCACGGTACAAAACTAGTTTAAAGGGACGGTCTATTTCAATACAAGGAGTTGAATTGTGGAATGGTTTAGAACAAAATGCAAAATCAGTGCTTATGTTTAAAAAAAATGATCAAAACTAAATTGCTGACAACATACTAAAATTTTCAGTTTAAATGTTTAATGTACTGGTACTAGAAATTTGTAGATCTGTGATGAGTTACTCTTTTTGCTCAATTACTCATAGATAATTATTGTTTGAATTGATTGTTTGAATTGTTTTTGTTTTTGAAAAAAAAAAGGGCATATATAATCAGATTTCTTCTTCTTTCTGCCACCTTTCATTTTAAGATGAAAGATCTGAAGCTCTCGGCCCTGACCTCTCTGGATGGTTTTCAGAATCTGTTGGAATCCTGGCAAAAACCAATGCAGATATGTTCCTGTCTTTGATTTTTTTTGTACATCTACCTTATAATGTTTTTGCTAGTTTTTTGCTAGTTTTTTCTTTTCTTTTGTTTATCGTTTAATGTATTTGTATCATTGATGTTCATCATTATTTAGTTTAGCAGGTCGCTTTCGTAAATGAGCCGTCGAGGCTCAATAAGATTTACCTGACTAAATAAAGGTTGAATGAATGTTGTTTTTTTCTCCATACAATATGTTAAATGGTTTTATATTTTTTTCTTTTTGGTATTTTAAATGTAAAATGAATGAATAAAATAAAATAAATAAAATAAAACAAACTCAAGGACCATAAAGGAACTTTATTGCTCACATATTTCTGTGTAATTGTTAGACAACAGAATAACCAAAGAACGAACCACACGATTCCTTCAGTGACAAAACATTGGTTAATATGCTATAGTTGATTTCATACCACATCTTTATTATATCTGCGTACTTGACATGTTCTGGTATTCTTTTTATTCAGCTACAGACATTAATGAAATGCATAGCAACATGTGCAGAAGAAAATTGACTATTACCATAGCAACTGATGCAGCTCGGTGGAACATACCAAGTGACGGAGAAGGAACCGTTCAGACAGCAACCGCGAAAGCTTATTCAGACGTTACGTCCAAACTAATTGAAGTATTAGAGAAAAAAATAGTTTTTACCTTAATTAAAATCCTCTACACATACAGTTTTACTTTTAATGCTTCTAATTAAATCACTGATTTATTTTACCACCCCTCCGATGAGAATCGTACAACCCAAATTCAACATGGCGACCACCCGTTTGAAAATCTTAGGCGCATAGCAAAACAATTCAAAGAAACCTCAACTATCCTTTGTTTTTATTTATTGGTTCGCTCAATTTAGCTTTAACTAAAAGATATGATAAACACAGAAGAGTCGAACGGCACAGAAGACGGCTGGGAAGATGTATTTGAGAGAAATCGCTTGGTTCCCCCGTCCTGTCAGACAGCCCGACTAGCTGTGGAAAACCATTTGACTTCGTCCCAAGGCTTCCAGCTCTGCATCAACCGCCTCACTGCACCTCACCTCCCGCAGGTGACTCCCAGTTGTTAACCCTCACCTGTAGCAACACTTCTGTTCAT
This sequence comes from Garcialebias charrua, assembly GCA_038048925.1. Lineage (NCBI taxonomy): Eukaryota > Metazoa > Chordata > Actinopteri > Cyprinodontiformes > Rivulidae > Garcialebias > Garcialebias charrua. The sequence continues at coordinate 50,864 of JBBPBX010000304.1, forward strand.
GATACAAAGAAAAGGCGTTGGTGTTAAGGCAAACAAAAACATTTACCAGCTTGTTAAAAGTTTTTTTTTTGACTGAATTATAATACAAACTAGGGGTTTTCTATAGAAAGTGAGTCTGCATTTAATTAGAGTAACTTGCCTTGATTTTACTTGTCTATTAAACCATAACATGCTCTGAATCTTTATGTAAGATCAACTAAAGGTAGTCAAACGCCATCATCTTTTATACTGCAGTATTTTAAACTCATTGTTTGATGCCTTTAGTATTATTTATATCCATTTTACTCAGAATTTTTGATTAGTGAACATGATTATGGATGATGCCCACATCCTTATATGCCAGTTTTATACTTTATATTTTTTGCTATTTTTGAGTGTAATTTGGGTACACAATTTCATTCCACCTCATGTACCACACGTGGTGCGAATGACAATAAAGAAACTTGAACTTGAAAATGTTCACATTTTAAAAACTCATTTGCTGGTTTTACAGTTTAGGAGCAACTTTTTGAAGATCTCTGTCCTCCATCTTTTACTCACAGGAAGCCTCAGTTGGGATGGACGTGGCCTACCAGCTGCGAGTGACGCTGTTCGATAGAACGCACCAGCTCTTTTTTGGGAAAACATGGAAGAGTTCACAGCAAAAGATGAAAAACAGCAATATTTCCTTCAACGAGGTAACATACATTCCACTTTAATAAATGTAAACAACCGCAGCGGCTGGACAGCTCTTATTTACTGATTGTTAAGCTGTTAAACTCTATTAATCACTCCTCTCATGTTGTGTTCATAAGCAGTGAGTCAATGATTATTTAACAAAATCAATCCTTATTCATACCTTAATTATGTTATTTTAGCACAGCCGTTATTTAATTAAACACTACTCGAATACCCTGATGCATGCTCAATAATCCTACTTGAATGTTTTACAAATGAGCCATCTTTAGATGAGCGCTTTTGATTGGACTGTGTTCTACTTTGTTATTGAGAGTTATCAGTCCTAAACAAAAACCAAACCAAACTCTAAAGTGATTTGCCAAAAAGAGTTGCATTCAAGGCCATCTGTGCTTCCTACTTATGGTACAGTTTTTCTCACTATTTGTTGAAGCAGAAGGAGCAGAACTTGGCTGAGTTTTCACAGTGGAGTTCTCTAATTACCAAATTTTTAAAGTAATTATCCAAAACTACATCATATTAACAAAATAATAAAATACAAATTCAGTACAGGTGTAGCGCTTGTGTAATTTCCAAGACTGATCCCATTTATCTTTGGTCACTCACAAACTCACTCTTACGTTGTGTGTGTATGGGTACACAATTTGGAAAAAGGAATAGGGCCACATGCATCATGAAGGACCCCACTCACCCAACACACACACTTTGTGCCCCACTCCCCTCAGGTGTAGAACCAATAGACTGAGGAACAGCTTCTACCCTGAAGCTGTTAGACTCATAAATCTCTAACCAGGATAATCACTGTAAGGAAACAAAGAAAAAATCACTGTAATGACACTTTAATTGATATGTGGCTTATCTGTGCTGCTGATCTCATGCTGCTGTATTCATTCATACCTATATGCTCACCACAGTCATGTTCAGGCTGCTGTTGCAACGCCATGTTGTTTTACATTATTAGTGTTTAGCATATACAGTATCTCTGATCTTTTAGCGTACTGTTTGGTGTATATCTTGATCCTTATTTTGTTTCTTTTTATACTTTACATTTGTCTATTTTTGGGTGTAAATGGGACCTTGTGTACATAATTTCATTCTACCTCATGTACCACATGTGACGGAAACAACATTAAAGTTGAAATTGAACTTGAACTTGAAATAAAGGGGTTTTAATCATTATGAAATAATAGCTAAACTTTAAATTAAGTATTTTCCGAATTTGCTCCTCTGCTTTCCCTGTCACATATTTCCCTGCTCTAATCCACCATTTGAATGAGTGTAGCAGTATCAGGTTTGTGCAGATACTTTTGAATATCTTTGTACTCCATAATGATGGCTCAGCGTAACACACCACTAAATGAGATAATAAAGGAGAGCTAATTTCTTCAACAATGTGTGAATTAACAGCTTCTATCACACACACCACATATTGTATTTTACCCCAGCTTCAGCCACTGCTGTGTGTGCGCCAATGATAAAAGCCTCAGAATAGAAAGTTATCACAGAGTAAACCAAACGGTGTGGTAATGTGTTAAATTAGCAAAACTATTGACCACTGCCAAAGGTGAAGGTGATAATGTGTTTGTTTTATTTAAATCTGGGGTTGTTTGTCTGTTTTAGCAAATTATCTCATGAACCAGTGGACCAAATTCATTAAAACTCTTCTGAAGGTTGTACAACAACAGCTAATTAACTTCTGGAGTCAACCTGATTCAAGGTGTTCACCACAGCTGAGCAAACTTAGTAAACACAAAATTGTCTTAAAATACGGACAATTTGGAAGATATTCAGTTGAGTTCTGGTGTGGTAGAAGCTGACAAATCTCTGAGCTCTAACTGACCACACAGGAACTGTTTTTTAAACCTTGCCATAAACTATTTTAATCAATGCTGTCTGTTAGTAAAAAATCTCATGAACCACTGGATGTATTTTTGTGAAACTCAGAAAGTCATCACTGGATGAACATCTACAGCTGAATAACCTTTGGAGTAAAACTAATCTAAAATGGTTACAACAGCTAATCTGCATTAGAAAACACACAAAAAAATGGCTGTAACTCGGTCAGATTTTCAATTATTGAGGTACAGTTTGATGTGGTAGTAGCTGAGAATCATCTTCAACCCATAGCTCAAGTGCAAACAGATCACATGAGAAACTGAAGCATGAGATTGCTCATAAAAATTAAGTTTGACCAACTTATACCTTCCACTTTTCTCATTGTAAGATGATCCCATAATGAAATGTGGTGGGATATATGTAATCCTTCAATTCTGGGCCTCTGATTTCAGAATGTACACAATTATGTTACTCAGCCCCTAAACACAAAATACTGTAGACATTTTGACTGAAAATATTTTGCTCTGAATGATGCAATGGATAAGATCACATCTCTTCTGTCCATCTGATTTCTGAACACGTCAAGCAGCACTGCTGTTCCTAGTTTAAGTACATCTTGGTTGCACTTTATTTTCTCTCTGTGTTTTATGTTTATTTTGCCTATACTTTGGTTAGATGAAAACATTTAGCTCCACTTTATTTTAAATACTGCTGGAGTGATAAAGTACTCAAACATATTCTGTGTCTGGCTCACAGCTGCACACAGGAGGCGACAGCTATCACAGCCAAAATGCTGCGATTTGCTCATTTTAGGACATTCAGTTTGAGACTCGGTGCCCCCTTGGTGGGATCCTGATCATTAGCAGTATTCAGGACATCATTGCTTCTATTCTGATACTTTTTTCTTTTACTAAACATGTAATTTTTTGTTTTTGTTTTATTAGATTAAAAACAATAGTTAATTGCAGATTTTGTGCCATTGTTGTACCGCACTGTAGTATAAAATATTTTATACCTTCTATTTTTTGAAAGACAGCTTTTATTTCTGTGCTGTGTTTACTGTTTTTTTTAATTGTTCTTTGCTTCTTTCATTCTTTGTAATCATCACTGGATAAAGGAAATGGAGACACCAGTTTTTATATCAAGCTGTGTGATGTTCTCTTTGAAGAGTGTGCTTTGATGATGACATTTTCCACAAATTATTGAAAATGCTAAATAGGATGTTGTAAAAATCAAAGATTTGGGATACAAAAGGTAAAACCCACAGGTACTAGAATGAGCTACGCCAAGGTATTTTTGTGGTGCTCACAAGTAAAAAATATCTTTAATGGTTTATCTTATTTACTGTAAACAAAGTATATGGCTATTGGCTACACATAATCTTTATAAATAATTGTGTAATCTAGAACATTTATTGTTAATTCTATTTTCAAAATTTGAGAAACCACATAAGAGTTTATGTATTTTTGGCTGTAGCCTAGTAAGTCTGTTGCGATAAACAATAAATCAATTAATCGCATGATAAATGAACATTATCAACCTCATTTTTATTTATCGGCTTTATCGTTTCTTCATGTCTCTCGCTGTCTACTGAAGACACTGGATGACAAAAAGGTTCAACTCCGGTGCTCCTCACTGACCTCTCTCTTTCTCTTTTTTCTCTAAAAAAAATTTTAACCGCCCAAAATCGCGTTTTTGGCTCGTTAAAAGCAGCTAAGCTGAGAAGCTAAGCTACGAGCTAAGCTAACAGGCCGACCTTGGGGAAAAAAACCCTCCGTCTTGTCGAAGCTCCAAAATTTACGGTTGAAACCCGTGCCTTTGTCTAAAAAATTGTTTTTCTATAAAAAAAGAAGCTGAGAACTTATTTACAGATTTTTTATTTTATTATTAAAAGCTTTGTGTGAAAAATGTTACGCTAAAGAGCTCAAACCACACCGAGCGTTGGCCATTTTGAGAACCCAAAAACAGGAATGAGAGACAGCCCATGTCACAAAGGTCCTCCCTCCCATTTTCTTAAAGAGACACGCTGCTCGCTCCCTTACTATCCATCCTAAAGTTTAAACAAGTCTCATACTGCCATCGAGTGGTAAAATAAGGTACTACACACAAAACAAATTACCAACATTTCTTCTTCAATTTGACAATAATTACTAATTATTGTCAAATTTCAAACAATATTATCATTTATCACAATAATTTCTGAGACAATTAATTGCCCAGCAAACTTTGTTATCGTGACAGGCCTAAGCATTAGCTATTCACAGAGAGATGATGTTCAAGAAAGTCATAATTCTGGTCATATTTTAGTTACACACTGTTTAGTGCTGACAAAATTAAATAAGAAAAACAGTAAATTTTAAAAATTAGTGCAACAGAAACAATAAGTACATTACAAAATGAGCAACAAACAACAGAAGATGAATATTCACATTACTAAAATGCTTTCAGTGATTCTTGGTTTTGTCTGATAACTGAATCTAGCACCAGCTAGATGGTTCCAAAAAGTACAAGTTGTACCAAAAATACTTGGAGCAATCTCCTTATATTAGTGTTTTTCACAAAGAATGCAATAAAGTAAACACTTTGTTATTGTGTCTGAAGAGAGGGAGGAAATGCAGGTTTTTGCCTCCCTCCCTCTATAAATGTCATGTTTTATTAAAAAATGTTGGTGATCTCCCCATTTTTCTGTGACATGCTGTCATAAAGCAGATATTTACCCTTCTTAATATCATGTTTCCTTTTTCTACTGAACTAAAAGTCAGCCTGTTGTACAATAGTTGTTCTGCTGATGGCAAGATTTTGAAATCTTGTAGTCTGATAAAGTTTGACATTACCTGCCAGAAAGGTTCATTTTTTGTAAAAGGGCCGACTGTTAGCTACAAACTGCACGTCTGTGTAGTCTTATTTTTTGGCTCATTGATGTTATATTTGAGACAGAGTCTGTGAAACAGCTGGATGTCTGTGTTTTCCCTCAATCAAGCATGTGAATGCCTCTGTGACTCCAGGTTGGAGGCCGCTCACCCGCTGTTTTATAAATGGATCGAAGCCATGTGGAGCTTCTCAGTTGTTGCCAAATTTGAAGATGCCTCCTCAGCTTGCAGCGTGTGCTGCCGAACAATTTTTATTTTTATTTTTTTTGAGAGAGATTTAAAAATGTGAGCTGTATAGCTGTCTGGTAAATGCAGAGTGTGGCATAAGTCTTTTAACAGAGACACAGATGAGTCACAGCTATGCAACATTCTCATTTCCACTTTTGTCACCATCCTCTTTCATTCTCTTTTTCCCTCCCCATCAGCTCCATGTTCGTTTGATCCAGCGTTCTCACAGTGAAAGGACTTACTTTGATCTACCACAACGGTCATAGCCTCTATGAAAATCCTCTTGGTATCCCAATCAGCATCCAAAACCCATTATCCATCCAGGGTAATAAAATAAACCACATCATCCTATAAGGATGATAAAGTGGGCCTGGCCCTCCTCTTGCCGCGCCGCGAGAGCTGCACTGGCTTTTTTATTGGATTTGGCCCGCCATGCTCACATTCATGCTGGTGTTTATGAGTGGCAAATTGCTGTTTGATATCCAACTAATGTCAGTGAGGGGAGGATTCTCTCCTAAGTTACATTAACACAGTGAAAACTGCAAGGCACCCTCCCCAGCCTCCCTGTCGAGCCATGATGGATTGCTTTTAATATCTGCAGAAGAGCAAAGATGCAGAATGATTAAAGTAGAAAAAGAGAGAGCTAACTAAATCTGTTAGGCTTTTTTTAATTTAAAATTTGCATCTCTTTGCTCCTCAGCAGACCTTCTGACGTCATGGCAACAGTGACATGTCCACTGTATTTTATTTTATTTTTTTTGTCTCGGGTGCTTTAGACTTTATGAGGTTTTATCTCGCAAGTGAAGAAGTGCACTTTACTTTTCAGGTTGTGTGGCAGAATGTCCAATGCTCTAATATTTGTAGTTTTTTTTCATTTTAATTTTAGAATATCTTCTTTGTGAAGGATGCAGAAGTTATAGAGATATTGAGAACTTCAGGTAAACTTCAGGTTTTGATACGATGCTAAATGAGGTCATTTGCCACATTTTGCAGTTGCCTGTATTTCTGCTTTTTTGTTTTCTAAACTCATTTGCTAGTTTCCTCCAATCATTGCCTAAATCTCCTGACAGTTGTCATTTCTTACTGTGAAAGCTGTGGTCAGTAGAGGGCAATGTTGTGCTACAGATACATAGCAGAGTTGATGGGTTGCAGGAGAGAAACGCACATCTTTCTGCATTGTCTCTTGCTGTGATCACTTCATTTGAACTCCCAGCCTTCACTGGGAGCCAGTGGTTTCTTTTCAAATGTGCAACATTATCAGTCCGACAGCTGGGCTTGAGAGAAAAGGCCAAGCTTTTTTATTTTCCCATGCTGCACGTCCTCTGCTTTGTTGGTCTCTAAATGCTGTTTGGCACTGCATATCACTACTAACATACATACATACATACATACACACACATATATATATATATATATATATA
>JBBPBX010000304.1:65395-78920 GCA_038048925.1 Garcialebias charrua
CCAATATTTCTGCTATCAGCACTCCCTGGGGTCTGCACTGCCTGTTTGTGTGTGGGCGTGTGTTGAAACAGAGGGGAAAGAAAGAGATTCTTCCTGTCTTGTACTTTGTTGTTGCTGCCTTTGACATGTCAATTCCATCTTTACCTCTTTGTATCTGAAGTCTGGGGCGATGCCACTGTTTGCTTTCACTGTTGTATATTTCCTGCATTCCGGCTGTATTGCACCTCCAGCCTTCAGTCAGCACCCAGCACTGTCTGTCTCTCTGACTGTCTGCGAGGCATTTCAGTCAGGATTTAACAAATGTCAGGAGAGCAAAATGTGACAAACTGAGACTTTACTCAGCAAACACAGATTTGTTGCTGGCAGAGCTGGAGACGTTGTGAAGTTCTGTTGAGAGATATAAAACTTTGGGCATTGTAAATACAGGAACTAAAATTGAGGAATTTAGGGAAAAAAGGTTTGAGATGTGCTGACTAAGTTTTATTGTTTGTACAGATGTGTATTAGTGAAACTGGAGTCAGTGCGGATGCTGACAGTGACTGTCAGTGTAAGAACTTTTCTTTAAAAACAAGTTTTTGCAATGTTCCTTAGACTTGTTCTTTTATGTCTCTAGTCTGTCTGTATGGAAATTATGTGTGTGCAATATATCCACAGGTCAAATCATAGACAGTAGGATATGTGGCAGTACCATTTGTAAAAATACATTTGTTTTGACAGAAATGCACAAACAAAACTATTCAGACCAGATAAGAATAGAACTTATAAATTATAACTTTCCAATTCTAAAACATTTATTGTTATTTTTATTGTATTTGTAGCTTGTGATTTGGTATGTTGACATTAAACAAACAAAAATCCTAAAGTTAACAGTTACTCAGTGTCTGGTTTGGTCCATCATTTCTTTGAAACAAGAAACAAAGCCAGTTGTCTTCATTGCAGCCCATCTGTTTTGTTAAAATGTACAATAATTTGTGGTATCTTAATTATTTAGTTCTGTTACGTGTACCGGTAATTGTGGCACCTTTCCTTTTTTGAATTTGCATCACTATTTGCGGCACAGGTTCTGATTTGGATTCATTGCTTGAATTTGCAGTGCAGTGGTTGTTCACAGAGAGGCAGTCAATAGTTAGGAATCAGGATGAACATTTACATCAAAGTTCATGCTCAATAATCCAGGTAAAAGATCCAACAAGGTTAAGTCAGATCCTCTGGATGGTTTCTTTTTTGTTGTTGAACTGTTTAATCCTTGATCCAAAGGACTTCACCAGTCCGAGGAGCCACAGCAAACTCAGTCCCACAAGCAGCACACTCGCATAGTGGACAACCAGGTTGATGGTGAGAAGATGGTTTCTGGAGTCCACCCTCTACCTTGTCAACTCCTCTGAGGCAGCCATGGCCAAAGTGGTTCATGCTCAATATTCCAGTAAAAAAATCCAGCAAGTTAAGTCAGGTCCTCTGTATGGGTTCTTTCTTTATTTTTTTCTTTATTTTGTTGAAACGTTTCATCCTTCATCCAAAGGACTTCCTCATGAGGGAGTTTTTCCTTTCCATTGTGTCTTTCATGCTTGCTCAAGATCTAAGTTTTGTGATGAAGTTAGACTCAAAGCAGTCTGCTCCTCAGATGATTAATGTTATCAACTTACTTTATATATATACAGTATATATATTTATATATATACAGGTAGTCCCCGAATTACGAGCGCTCTGATCTACGAGGTTCCAGACTTACGAGCTGGCGAATTTTTGGAAAAAACGCAAAAAATACTGAGTTTTCATGTGTTTTTTCACCACAGTTAGTTAGTTAAACATATGGACACACGTTTCCGATCATTTTTATGCACTCATAAGCAGTTTTTGGATGAAAATAGAGTGTTTGTAGTCGCGCTAGCGAAACCGTTCCAATTTACGAGCGAAATTCCGGATTTACGAGAGACATGGCGGCCGTTCCAAATTACGAGATTTCCGGTTTACGAGCGCCTCGTTGTAACGGATCTCGCTCGTAAATCGGGGACTACCTGTATATATATATATATATATATATATATATATATATATATATATATATATATATATATATACAGGTAGTCCCCGACTTACGAACGAGTTCCGTTCCTACGTATCATTCGTAAGTCGAAAATTCATAAGTCGGGGACCACCTGTATACAGTATACCACACGAGCCGCCACTGAACACGTACATGTACGGTAATGAACAGTTACCAAGTTACCAAGCACTTCACCTATCCTAACACAGCTACATAATTCTCAAAAAACACATACAGTCCGCCACATTAAAAATAAAAATTTAATTTCTTACTTTGAGCTGATCAAGCTTGTCTCGTCTGTTTGCATGTTAGCTCCTTGCACGTCCGAGCTCCGCAACTTCGTGCTGCTCCCCGCGGTCCAAACTGTTTACAGGAAGGACTGCTAGCTTGTTAACTCCATACATTTGGAGCCAGAAAAAGAGTTAATAACTTACTGAAAGCAGTTTCTCTGCGGTGTTTGTCCATCCAAAACAAGCTGCCCGCGTTAGCTGTTGTTAGTCCCCACCATTAGCTGCGCTTGTTAGCATGTTAGCCCATCCAAAAAGGCTGTCGGCATTGTTTCTCCACGTTAGCTCAGTGTCTCCAGACATCTTAGGCTGCCAAGCGGACATCGAGGCAAGCTCCCGGACGCAGATGGCCTCTCTGCCGCCTGTCAGCTCGGTGTCCCCGCATTAGCATTAGCTGCGTGTTAGCCCAGCCCCTGAGCTGGTGCTGTCGTCCGGCATGGTGGGAGCGATCGGCAGAGCGATCGGTGGCTGCTGCTCTGGGCCTGAGATGTCCACAGAGTTCACCGAGCGTTTCCAGCTAATTTATCCGTATGAGGCAACCTCTGATCGGACACACGGTCCTCCAAAGCCAGCTGGCGAGTGCCGAGACTGGAACTAACCGTAAGATGGCGGACACGGCGGCATTTCCGGAAACTGCCGGAAGCTGCGCAAATATGATTAAAATTATGATTTTTATAATAATTATTATTTATAAAGCCTTTAAAACAACCACAGCTGCAACAAAGTGCTGTACACATGAAATTAAGAACACGGGTACTCCGGTTTCCTCCCACAGACCAAAAAACATGCTTGTTAGGCTGATTGGTGACTCTAAATTGACCCTAGGTGTGAGTGTGAGAGTGGATGGTTGTTTGGTGTGAGTGAGACAGGTCCCTCTTGTAAATGAGTCCCCGTGACTCAACGAGGCTAGCCTGTATAAATAAAGGTTGAATGAATTTAAACACACAAAAAACATTTTTTATTTATTTCATATTTTTATTAAATATGATAACTTTGTAAAGTCGGAACTTCACAAGTCGATGTCGTTGTAAGTCGGGGACTACCTGTATATATATACAGTAAATTAATGTTTCTGTTCAGTGCCCTGAGATGACTTCTGCTGTGACTTGGTGCTATATAAATAAACTGAATTGAATTAGTCGAAGAGCCACAACAACCTCAGTCCCACAAGCAGCACACTCCCATAGTGGGCCAACCATCCCAGAAACCATCTTATCACCATAAAAGTTGTTGGCCCATATATGTGAGTGTGCTGCTCGTGGGACTTTTTTTGTGGCTCCTCACACTGATGAAGTCCTTTGGATGAAGGTTGAAACGTTTCAACAACAACAACAACAACAAAGATCAGTGGACGTGACTTAACATTTTGGATGAACATTTACATATTTCCCAAAACTTTTGGACATGTGAAGATGTCTTGTTGAAAAATCTTTTTGATTCAGCTGTCACACATATACAGTAGTATGCAAACCAGTCCTATCTGTCTAGCTGCAATCTAGTGACATATTGGCCATAAGGGAGCCTGAAGCCTTTTTTTCTCGTCATTTTCTAGCCTCTCTGTCACCCACACTGCAATCTCTCATCTCTACGACGCTTAGGACAGTCGCAGAATTTCTCACCAAAAAGGATTTGTGATGCTCATACCCACTGGTTCTATGCTTGTAAAATGACTCACTGTATTTCTTTTCCTAAATCTTTTTCTTTCGCTGTCTTTTCTTTCACTCTCAAAATGTTGGCTGTGCTGCCAAAACTGTTATCAACTGTCTTTATATGCAATCTATGATATCAAAGTATTACAGCTAAGGAAATAGCAAATGCACACCACTGGAATTCTGAACACCAAAGTCATGTACAGTAGTGAATGTTTATGAGCAACATTGAAGTAGTAAATATATGTTCATGCAACTTTTATTTATACAGGTTAGTCTCATTGAGCCTCGATGACTCATTTACAAGAGAGACCTGTTTTTAACAAAGAATGATGACAACAGTAGACAACAATGACAACAGTTGACAATCATAAAATAAAGCATATAAATTGAAAAAATAAATGGAATAAAATGACATAAAAACTGAAACAAAAACAACTACATTGCAAAGTGATGTAAAATACTAAATACTAAAAACAGGAACATGTCTGCATTGGTTTTTGCCATGAACTTAGCAGATGTTTGAAGCCACTTAGAGAGTTCAAGGTCGAGAGCTTCAGACCATTTTGCAACGTGTTCCAGGAAACAGGAGCAGAGTAGGAGAAGGCCCTTTTACCTAGTTCAGTCTGCATTGAGGGAACACCGCAAGTAATCATGTCCTGAGAGCACACGCTGTAGCTGCACTCACGCAGTGACATGCAGGAGGAGATGTATGAAGGCAACAGGCCAATAAATGATTTAAAGATGAAAATGTACCAGTGAGAGAGTCTGCGTGAAGTTAATGATGACCAGTTAACCAGTGAATACAAGGTGCAAGGGTGGGTGCGGTAGTTACACTCAGTTATGAATCTTAGCGCACCGTGATAGACAGCTTCCAACATCTGTATAGTGCTTGTAGGGACGCTCATGTAATTTATGACACCATAGTCACTGGAAGGAAGGAAAGTCACAGTTACAAGACGTTTCCTAGCATTTAGTTAGACAGGATCTACTGGTATATCTGAAAAAGAAACCCTGTTTTCCTTTCAGTTTCCTTACCAAGTTTTCAATGTGGGGCTTAAAAGAGATACAGTATGTGACTCAACCAAGATACCCAAATATTTGTAGGAATCGACAAACTCAATACCATTCTAAGATAAAATAGAAGGAAGGACTGCTGGGACCGACTTCATGTTCGAAAACATCCCGTTGGTTTGGTCAGTGTTTAGGACAGGTTTGAGATGGAACAAATTTGACTGGATGATGTCAAAAGCTGGAAAACCTTAACAACTGTTTTAGCTCGACAGTAAACAGCGTTATCATTAGCGTAGAAATGTATGGATGCATCAGGGATGATATGACCTACATTACCTATGTAGATTTTGAAGAGGGTGTGTCCTAAGACTGAGCCTTGTGGTACACCATTGTTAACAGTAAGATACGAACTGGAAAAAGTACGGTACCATTATGTTGAGCACATTGTTAGACACATATCAGGAACTAATGCAAATAATATATTGCAAAGGCCTTACTGTCTGTTTCTTTTATTTTTTTGCTGCATTTTCAACTTGATGCATGCAAAAAGTGACTGTTTTATATAAGCATACAGACACTGAACTAGACGTTTTTAAGCCCCAGGTAACCTACATCTGATCTCAGTTTCCCAGCGAGTGTGTAGGATTAATGGAAATGCTCTGTTTGCCTTTGTTTTGGTAAACCTCCCGGGGTCGAACAGGTCCATACAAATTACCATAAACTCTGTTACTCTGGACCTCTGGAGTCGAGCTTTAAAATGACCACTTCAAGGGCGCGGCATGTCTTACCTTTAACTTTTATACTTAGATGTTACTCTGAGAGGATCATATAGCATCAAGAGCCAGCTATTGAAACGGGGGAAGTTGTTATACATGTTTTTGTTGATGCATTTCAAAAGCATGTTCCAGTTCATTAAAATTACCTTAAGTCATTTTTTTTACTAGAATCTTTTTCCTACCTGCTGCCCTATCAAGCTTAATGGCAAGCTTATTTTCAACAATAAAACAGTGAAATAATTTAAGAAAATATATTAGTTCCACTCAGAATACTAGCATCAGATTTAAAGACTGAACTTAGCTGAAGAACGTCTAGTCATTTGGCTTAGGCAGTACACACCCAAAGTAATAAAAAAAATTATTGCTTAAATATTTTTTATTGTTGTTTTGCTTTAAATCTCTGGGCATTCATTTTATTTTGTCCATGATAAGTGCTGTCACCCACAAATGAGTCTCAGCAAAACATCCCTGAAGTTGCTGAGGTTTATTGTTGATAGTCGCAATGACTTCGCCGTACCTTCATATTGATGGTGATAATAATGCCACTGAATTCTTGTTCTTCCATTGTTACTTAACTTATGGAGATTAGATATTTACCCCTGTGAGAATCAAATGCTGCTTTGTTGACAGTCTCTGCAGAGAATAACCTCTCATTAGGCCAGACATATGTGGCGCCTTGTGCTGCTGCAGATGCAAGCTGTTTTTCTAAATGACATTTCCCAGTGCTCTAATGCCATTCAAGTAACACAGTCTCACAACACTTTCTTATTATGTAGCTGTGTTAAAAATTGGAGGTTGAATTGCTCCTGAAATGACATAAACTTTGAGCTTTATGTTTGCAAACCAAGTTCAGTGTTCAATACTGCTGAAATTAGATGTAAGAACAAACATTTTTCAAAGTTAGAGGTGCAACAGAATGCAAACATTCTGGAACCCCTCTTTTTAAGTGCTATTTTTTCATGTATTTGCATACAACAAACATTATCTTAAAGAAAACCAAACTTATTTAAATTTATTGACAAAGTTTAGAGCTTTACTTTGATTTGCACAAAGCTTTAGAACAATGAAGAAGATAAATAAAACTGCAAAAGAGAAGACCATTCAAGTGGTGGTGTACATACAGTAAATAAGTACATTAGAGAACAGTACGGAAAATTCTCATATGACTTATGATTACTTTGGAGTACTAGATCAGCACAGTCAGGAAGAGCCTGCCTTTATGTCTCTCTTTAGCAAATCATGGCACAGTAATTTGGATGAGAGATTAAAATGGTTTATTTGGGCCAGATTGTTAGTAAGATGCAATACATGTTTTGGTGTTGTGCCAACAGTCCTATGTACGGTATTATAGATGTACATAAAGCAACAGTTACCAATTCCATACATTATAATTCATCCCTACTGCAAGACAATGTAATTTTACATAATTAGATTGAACATAGTGCAATACCATTACATTAGATAAATAAATAAAAACAAGCTCTGCAGTTCATTGGTGTACTGATAGTTTGTTTCAAGCTGCTTCTTTTCTTCATCTAAAAACCACTTGGTTCCTTCACAAAGTCAAAGTCAAAGTCAACTTTATTGTCAAAACTGCAATATGTACAGGACATACACAGGATTGAAATTGCATTTCTCTCTGTCCCTCGGTGCAACAGTAAACATTTAAACACTAAAACACTAAAACATTTAATAAACAAGCATAAAATGAAATAATAAAAGTGTAGTACTGTCCTGAGTTTTTGCATAGTAGTTTTTGCATAGTAGTATAAAAGTATAAAAAGTTTCACCAACACCAAACACCAACATTTAATAAACATAATCATAAAATGAAATAGAGTGTAATACTGTCCTGAGCTTTTCCGTAGAAGTACAAAAGTATAAAAAGTATATCTATAAAATAAATGAAGGTTCTGGCATTTGACATTTGTAAAAGAGTGACAAAGCAGCATATGAGGTTAATGTACACAGTACAGTATATGTATGAGGTAGTTGATATTGGTATAGAGGTAAAGTGGCACATGCAATAAGGCTAGTAAAAATAATATATACTGTATATCAGCAGTAGTGTAGATATAAAAAGTGTAAATGTAAACAGTAGTAATAAATGTAAACAGTAGTAATAAATGTAAACAGTAAATGTAAACAGTAGTATGACTATAGGCAGTAATGTAATACAAACATTAGTGCAAATATGAGAAGTAGTGCAAACTGAATGAGCACATGACCGTGAGTTGAGTGAATAACCCGTATTGATGACACAGAGTCCAGTGTTAAAAACTTTGTGTTGTGTGGTAATGTGTGAAAGTTTTTTGTGATTAAGGCAGTACAAGTGGGAGGGAGGGCAGAGCAGGCAGAGTGTTAAGCATCCTGACTGCCTGATGAACAGAGCTGTCATTTAGTCTGCTGGTTCGAGCCTGGAGACTCCTCAGTCTCCTCCCTGATGGCAACAGGCTGAAGCAGCTGTGTAGTGGGTGTGTGGGATCACCTGCCATGCAGAGGGCTTTCCGAGTGAGGCGGTTGCTGTGTAAGTCCTGTAGTGAGGGGAAGGAGGTGCCGACAATCTTCTCAGCTGCTCTCACTATGCGCTGGAGGCTCTTGCGGCAGGATGCAGTACATGCACCAAACCACACCGTGATGCAGCTGGTCAGGACACTTTCTATGGCACCCCTGTAGAAGGTGCACATGATGGGGGTTGGAGCTCCAGCTCTTTTCAGCTTGCAGAGAAAGTAGAGGCGCTGGTGAGCCTTCTTGACCAGTGATGCAGCGTTCCTGCTCCAGGACAGGTCCAGGACAAACTGGGGTTTTCAAAATTGCTTTGTAGAAAAACAGTCTGAAATAATTACTGAACAAAAATTGAACCAGGTCTTGAGTTAAGCTTTTCCCTCTTTCAAATTCCTTGCCACTTTAATAACTCTTTACATACTTAATAGTTAAGCAGTTTTGGGATGCTCAGGATTAACAATGAATTTAGAGTGCAATGTGCCTTTACTACAGCTAGCAGACGGATGTCTTTTATTCCTTTAGAAGCAATGAACAGAAAGCAGTGGAGCTGTTTCTAAAGCCTCTTTCACAGTCGACAAAACCCTTCAACATCTGTTTTTTGTTCTCAGCAGTAAAGGGGGAATTTGAATTAATTTCCACGTTGACTGTCTTTCCATTAATTACGAGTGTTTATCGGCTTGAATCAGTAATAATAGAAACATGACACTTGGCTGAACACTTCCTTCCTTTTCTGATTACCGGTAGATCGTGTGATCAAAAGGCTTAATACTTCTGTCTGTAACTTAACTCAGTCAGCTCAGCTGCTAATTCTGAACGTTGTTTGATCAGCACTGAACCAACAATAAGACATTTGTGACCATCTCATTTGGACAGAACCAAATAGAACATGTTTGACCATAATGCACAACACACGTTTTGATTAAATTCAGTGTATCAGCATTAACACCTTAAACCAACTGTCCAACACAGCGGCAATGTTCTGGGCTCATTTTCCAGCCTAAGACCTGTGCACCTTTCAGTCATTGAGTCAGTGAACTCCTCAATATAGTTGATACATTTTGATTTTTTTAAAGTCTACAAAAGAATAGCTTCAACAGAAGTCATCTGCCATCAGAATAATCTGCTTTGGTTCTTGGACTATGGCCACCACCAACTATGCCAAAGTCAATAAAGTATCACAAACCTTGAGGCCTATAAAAACTGATGATGTTTTAAAGAAATAACA
Organism: Garcialebias charrua; assembly: GCA_038048925.1. Lineage (NCBI taxonomy): Eukaryota > Metazoa > Chordata > Actinopteri > Cyprinodontiformes > Rivulidae > Garcialebias > Garcialebias charrua. The sequence continues at coordinate 74,896 of JBBPBX010000304.1, forward strand.
CATGACAACAACAAAAAATGCACTTGTTTTTATTTGTATTGGACATTTACATGACTGGGAAATGGCTACTAATTGTAACTAAAGGCAGCTAAAGCAGTAATATTAACTGTTGTTGGGCTTTGAGCTCGGAGGATACTGTATAATAAACTTGCGGATGTTGGATGTTGTCTACCATGGTGCTCTAAGATTCATAACTGGCTGTGATTATCGTACCCACCACTGCACCCTGTATTCACTGGTTAACTGGACATCATTAACCTCACGCAGACTTTTCCACTGGTACATTTTCATCTTTAAATCACTTCTCGGTCTGCTGCCCTCATACATCTCCTCCTACATGTCTTTACGTGAGTGCAGCTACAGTGTGCGCTCTCAGGACATCATCACCTGCAGTGTTCCGTCAGTGAGGACTGAACTTGGAAAAAGGGCCTTCTCCTACTCTGCTCCTGCTTCCTGGAATATCTTACAAAAAGATTTGAAGCTCTCGGCCCTGACCTCCCTAAATGGTTTTAAAAATCTTTTGGAAACCTGGCAAAAACCATTGCAGATATGTTCCTGTTTTTGATTGGTGGTGGTGTTTTGCTAGTTTTGATACTTTGCATTTCACTTTCTATTTCTCTCCTACGTTTTTTTTTCTTTTTTTCTTTTGTTTGTTGTTTAAGGAAATTCTACCATCGCTGTTCATCATTCTTTAGTTTGTAGCAGGTCGCTTTTGTAAATGAGACCTCGAGGCTCAATGAGATTTACCTGACTAAATAAAGGTTGAATGAAATAATAAACTGGAGTTGTATCAGAGCAGCAGCTGGAATATATATACTGTATTGTATTTGAGATTTTAATTAGAAATACACCATGAATAAAGCCTTCACTTGGATTTCTTTGAGACTTTGGCCATGTAACAAATCTATAGGCCGTTTGTGTAATCAAACACTTACGAGGTCAGTTTACTGACTTACCTATAGTTTGGATGTGCAGGTCTGAGCAGACTTTTATCTGCACAAACATGCCACCAATTCACGGGGTCTCAACTTTTTCAGAATAAATCAATAAATCTGTGATGTGATTAGCCAGAAATGTAATTTCACAAGAGACTTCAACTTATGTTGGTCTACCAGAAAATAGACCTTTTATTGAAACTATCACAAAAATTACATTAAACATTTGTATCGATATTAGCTCTGATTTAATAACTACGTTGACAAGAATTCAAATTAAAACAAACAGACAGTTAGAAACTTTTCTGTTGGTACATTTACTTGACAGATTAATAGCTTATGAAAAATAAGAAATAGGAGGAGTTTAGGAGGAAGGAGAAAGGAAATGGTTGAATCTTATCTTGAGATGTAAACCAGAGTGGCTCATCCTCTGTTTGGCTTCGGCTGGACATCCGTACCGTGATGAAACGACGTTTTACCTTTGTGAAGATTTTCTTATCTCGACTCCAGTAAATTAGTCAAGCCAGACGCGCCTGCCTTGCTGCGTTTTATAGGCGACTACTTTCATCCTGCCACAATCTCGTGAGGTTCACTTTGGCCTCCCAGAGTAATGTTATCAGCTCCGGTTTGGTTTCAAGATAACTTCCAGGAAAAGTGTTCACAGCTTGGAGCAGTGACCCTCAGATGGCTAACAGCTGACGTGCTGTAAGCCTCGCTGAAGACGTGGGCCTTTGACTGATGGCCGGGACGTACAACAGCTTGGAGAAAGACGACTATGCATCTTTCATTCTCCCAGAGAACTCACTGTTGTTGAGTTGTGGTTCCCTTTTCACTCTCCGAATCAATAGGAAGTGTTCCTTTAAGAAGGGGGTGTGACTTAGTCACATACTTCCTGCTGATTGGTTGTCGTACCCCTAGAGAGGGTGTGACTTTGCAAGTGAGTGAGTTTGAGTGACAGATGATAGGGTAGACATAAACAAAGAAACATGCGTCAGCAGATGCAGGTGCATGTGAACAAGCCATGTAATTTGTTTTGAGAACAGATTCATTGTTTTTAGAAAGGACGGGAGACAGAAAGCAAATTATGTCTGGAACTTTTCCTTCGTTCCAAAAACACTTCAAACAAATACGACGGATTGTTCAGTCAACTTTAAGACAGTTATTCTGCACAGAGCAGACAGTTTAGAGCAAGATCATTCTAAGATGTTCTCTTAACTTTGGCATATTTAAAATATACCAGCTTAGTAAAATCATCATTAAATGACAAAAATATACTGTTGATCAATTCTGAATTAACACACATTAAAGAGAAAGTTCAATCTGATTAATTAGTGTCCATTAATTCATAATAATTGTAAAAAATAAAAGTGTCCATTTGTCTCCTTGAGAGTTTCAAGAAGGTGTAACACTGAGAGTTTCAGAGAGATGTGGAGAGGCCCACATCCCATACGGACATGAGGGTGCTATATCCCTACAGCCACCATGTAAATATTACATAATTTTGATAAGAAGAAAATTTAGTCAACATGACTGTGTATATGGCCTGTTAAAGATTTTGTTAGTTTGTATGCAGCTTGTTTGTTTACAGACTTTGTATATTAGCTGACTGATTAAAGATGAACATTTGCTAATATGGAAAGTATGACGCAAACAGATCTGTATAAGATGGTTGCATAAACTCACTCATGCTTTTTCTTTTCTGGCGAGGATAATGCTTTGTGGTTTAAAAAAAAAGACCTAACAGGTTTTGTGCTCCAGAATCAATGGATCAGAGGGAATTTGTTGGTCTCTTCAGTTCAGTCTTTTGTGTTGGGGAGTGGTAGGGCAGAGGTTAGAGAAGGTGGGCCTGTTATTGGAAGGTCTCTGGTTCAACTCCCTGTACCGACAACATCAAAATGGAAAGATGAAACACCCTCACCTGTCTCCAGCTTTATTTGCCCCACAGTAAGCTCTTGAGCAAGACCTTCAACCCACATCATCTGCTACCCCGGGTGCCCTAGATGGCAGCTCTTTGCTCCACACAGAGTGCTGTGGTAGCTCAGTGGTCTGTGGTTGTGTCAGGAAGGACATCCAGTGTAAAAACTTTTGCCAAGTCTTCGTGTGAGTTAGTTCACCGTGGCGACCCCTGAAGAAGGGAGCAGCTGAAAGAAGAAGATTTGGGTTTTTATGTAAATACTGTATATGCTTTATAAAGAATGAAACTTACAACATCAAATGTGTACTTTGTGCTACTGTATTGTTAGTCTCACAATTTTCTTAGTACTAGTATTTATACAGGTAGTCCCGCCTTACGAACGAGTTCCGTTCCTATGCGCCGTCGTAACTCGAAAATCGTTGTAAGTCGGAAAATACGTCCAAACAGCACCTTATACGTACAGCACTGTATTTTACCAAGCACTTAGCCTATCCTAACACAGTACCCTACATAATTATCAAAGAACACATACATTTGGAGCCATAATAAAGGGAAAAAAGAGTTAATAACCTACTGGGAGCTGGTGAAGCGCCTGTTAGCATGTTAGCTCATTGCTCAGCTGTAGCCTCTCTGCCTCGTAAACCTCCGGTCCAAACAAAGGTCTCCTGTACTTTTCCACACGCGGTCCAGAGTTTTACAGTAAGGTCTGTTAGTATGTTCGCCCTTCCTAACCTCCTCTGCCTCTGGTCTGCTTGTAAGCAATGAGGTCTCCTGTAATTTTCAGCTGTAATCCTCCGCCCGTGGCCGCTAAGGTACACTCCCCCCCCTCCATCCTGTAAATTTCCGCCTCCGCTGAGTTTCAGTACCGTATTTTTTGGTATAAAGGCGCATAAACCGTGTAACTCAAAACAATGCTTTTCAACGGGAGGGCATTCGTAACCGCGAAACGTCGTAAGTCGAGGCCGTCGTAAGTCGAGGACTACCTGTAATTGTATCCTGTGGTGAAATGCTGTTTTTATTTACTGTTATTACAAACGTAATGTTACTATATGACTAAGTCATTTCCAGTACATTACATTTACACTGGTCTGAAAACATGCTTTATCAAATTGATATAAAGTTGCTTTATGGTGGTTGTGGATACAATTTTCTTTTTACTTCATATATATATATAT
>JBBPBX010000304.1:85217-112645 GCA_038048925.1 Garcialebias charrua
AGTATTTATTTTTTATTGCATTTTCCATCCTTTTCTCATTGAACCACAGTAAACGAAACATAAATGCGCAAAATTACTAAGAGGATGATCAACCTTGGCATACATACAAACTATCCGTGCTTGTTGGCATTTGGTGTATCTGTACTACGTAACTTTCCTGTTGAGTGGAGTTATTATGCTTTCATTTGTCAAACCCATTTTATTTTGAAAGGACACGCACTTCCTGTCACATAATTAAGAACACATGTGTATGTATATAAGGTGACGTGTCAACTGAATAAACAGTCATTCCCCTTGTGGTGAACAAACCAGAACGATGACTCTTGGTCATTTTTATTCCTCCGTAGTGACGGTTTATCTGGATGAATGCACGCTCGGATTCCGACTGAGTGACGCTACCTGTTGACAGGTTATGGGCCCAGCAGAGCCCAGATACAGCCCAGCTAAAGCCCAGGAGAACTCCAGGAAGAGCTCAAGATACAACCCGGAGAAGCTCTGGACAACGACGGCGAGCGCGGGTGAATCTTTGGAGATTGGAGTCATAAGGACAAGCGTTTTGGTGAGCAACTACTGAATGCTAACTGGCACCATGAATAAACACGTCGTCGATTCAAGTAGCCGATGGGCGCGGCTAACCTTTGACGGAGACAAAAACAATTATGAACTGTGGGAGACGAAAGTTCTGGGACATTTCAAAATTCAAGGACTTAAAGACACCATCTTGGGAAGAAATATCGACGCAGACACCGATGAAGAGAAAAATGAAATGGCATATGCAGAGTTGATCCAATTCCTCGATGACAAAAGTTTGTCACTCGTGATGAGAGAAGCTACCGACGATGGTCGAAAAGCATTAAAGATACTTCGAGACTACTATGCTGGAAAAGGTAAACCAAGAATTATAAGTCTCTACACTGAATTAACTTCATTGAGGAAGAAGAGCGATGAAAGTGTGACTGAGTATGTCATACGTGCAGAGACACTAATTACAGCCCTGAGAAATGCCGGGGAGATCCTTAGTGATGGTTTACTCGTGGCGATGGTTTTAAAAGGACTGCCAGAGACATTTAAACCTTTTTCCGTCCATATAACACAAAGTGAATCAGACATACAGTTTGCTGAATTCAAAGTGAAACTCAGGAGTTATGAGGACACTGAAAGAATGCGCATGACAGAAGCAGATGACGTCATGAAAGTGAGGACGCCACAAAGCGCACTGTTATCAACAGCTACTGGAGACTACAAGAAAGAAATAACATGTTTTAAGTGTGGCCTCACTGGACATAAAGCCAATGTCTGCCGCTACAGACTGTGGTGCAGTCACTGCAGGAGCAGCACACACAGCGATTCAAACTGCAGAAGGAAGCGATGGAGTGACGACGCACGCACAGCAGTGGAGGAGGACAGGAACACAGAGAGCGACAACACGTATGCATTCCGGACGAGAGATGACAGCGTGAGACCAAATCATCGACAGAACCTCAAAACTACAGGTCTTATGGTGGACACAGGAGCGACTTCACACATCCTGAAAGAAAAGACCGCATTTAAAAAGTTTGATGAACATTTCCAGTCAACAACACATTGTATCGAGTTGGCTGATGGTACCAGATGTAACGGAGTGGCTGAAGGCAGAGGAGATGCAGAAGTACTTTTGATGGACAGCAGGGGACGACAACACAGAATATTACTGAAAGGAGCATTGTACATCCCCACGTTTCCACAGAACATCTTTTCTGTGAGGGCCGCAACAACAAATGGAGCCACCATCATCTTCACGAAAGGGAGAAATATTCTTCAACACAGAGACGGTACAGAATTCAACATCTACGAGCATGACAGACTGTACTACCTCGCAACATTATGTGAGTATGATGAGTGCAATAAAACTTTTGATTTACAAACATGGCACGAGATATTGGGACACTGCAATCATAGTGACATTTTAAAGTTGCAAAACGTAGTTGATGGGATGAAAATCAAAGGTAAAACAGGAAATCAAAATTGTGAAGTGTGTATACAAGGTAAATTTTTTCAAACTAGAAATAGGAACCCTGATAAGAAAGCTGATGAACCTCTTGAACTTGTACACACAGACTTAGCTGGACCCATAGATCCAGTATCACATGATGGGCATAGATACGCTGTAATATTCACTGATGATTTTTCCGGTGCAATGTTTGTTTATTTTCTTAAAAATAAGAGCGATACTGTTCATGCAACAGAAATTTTCTTGGCTGATACAGCACCATACGGTAAAATAAAATGTATGAGATCTGATAATGGTACGGAATTCACATCAAAAGGTTACAAAGAACTATTAAGCAAAAATGGGATAAAACATGAAACATCAGCCCCATATTCCCCACACCAAAATGGCACAGCTGAACGTAGCTGGAGAACCCTGTTTGATATGGGAAGATGTATGCTAATTGAGAGTCAATTACCAAAAAGACTGTGGACATATGCTATCCGAACCGCAGCTATTATAAGAAATAGATGTTTTAACAACCGGACAGGTCAAACACCCTACTTTTTACTAACAGGAAAGAAACCAAACTTATCTAGAATGCAAAAATTTGGGACAGATTGTTATGCATACAAACAGAAACAAGGGAAACTTGATGCAAAATGCACAAAAGGTGTTTTTATAGGGTATGATAATAACAGTCCTGCATATTGGATTTATTTTCCAGAAAACACAAAAGTACAAAAATGCCGATTGGTTAAATTCTTGACTAAAAATAATGATGAAGATCAAACACAAACACAAAATGTGTCTTATGATGTTGATGATAATGATGACATCCAAATGAGAGAAAATGTAATGATAAAAGAGCAGTTAGATTCAGAATCACAGGAAACAAACTCAGATCAACCAGAAGTAAACGACCTGGCACCACCTAGTGGTGAATCAGAAGATAGACGGTATCCTGCTAGAACAAGAAAAAGACCAGAATATCTTAATGAATATGTGACAAGTGTAAAAGAAGAAAACCACGCATTAACCAACATAGACTACTGTTACAGAATAATATATGACATACCTAAAACATTTAATGAAGCTATGATGTCACCAAACTCAAAAAACAGCTGCTATGGATGAAGAAATAAACTCACTAAAAGAAAACAACACTTTTACCCTAACAACATTGCCAGAAGATAAGAAAGCAGTAGGGGGTCGATGGGTATATGTAAAGAAAAATAATGGTGATGGTGAAAAATACAAAGCACGATATGTTGCCAAAGGGTATAATCAAAATTACGGCATAGACTATGAAGAAACTTTTTCCCCAACAGCCAATATGACAAGTATTAGAGTTCTGATGCAATGTGCCATCCATGAAAACCTTATATTACATCAAATGGACGTAAAAACTGCATACCTGCATGCACCAATTGACTTTGAAGTCTATGTAGAGCAACCTGAAGGATATGAAATAAAAGGAAAATCAAATGAGAAACTGGTTTATAAACTAGAAAATCACTCTATGGCTTAAAACAATCAAGCAGAAACTGGAACAAGACATTACATGACTATTTAACTGAAAATGATTTCATACAAAACCCTGCAGACCATTGTGTTTATACCAGGGAAACAGAAAAGAACAAAGTAATAATAATAATTTGGGTTGATGATATTATTATTGCTGCCAGTGATGAACATATTCTGAAAACTGTGAAGGAAATCCTGACAGCAAGGTTCAAAATGAAAGATATGGGCAAACTCAAACATTTTCTTGGCATCCATTTTGAGCATACAGAAAATCATGTAAAAATGTCACAAGAAGAATATGTAGATAAAATACTAGAAAGATTTCAAATGCAAGACTGCAAACCAAGATCTACTCCTTGTGAACAAAAACTGAACTGCAATGAAAATGCTGAAAAAATGGAGAATGTAAAAGAGTACAGAGAGGCAGTTGGTAGCCTTATTTATTTAACTTCATGTACTCGACCTGATTTAAGTTTCATCTTAAGCATATTATCACAGCATCTAAATGAACCAACTATAGAACACTGGACTATGGTAAAACATGTACTCAGATATTTGAAACAAACAAAGGACAAGGCATTGTACTATAGAAAATGTGAAAATGATTTACATGTGACTGCCCATAGTGACGCAGATTGGGCTACAGACATCGCTGACAGAAAAAGTGTTACGGGTTACTGCACCAGTTTAAATGAAAAGGGTACTTTAGTATCATGGAAAACAAAGAAACAACCAACTGTTGCATTATCTACCTGTGAAGCAGAATATATAGCCTTATCAGCAACCGCACAAGAATGTCTGTATTTGTCACAACTGTTGCAGAGCATGTACAAACATCAAATGAAGCCACCCAAAATATTTGAAGATAATCAAGGGACAATAGCTCTGACAAAGAATCCTGTAAACAGAAACAGATGTAAACACATTGACATCAAATATCATTTTGTGAGATCGAGTGTCAATGCAGGAAAACTGAATTTGGAATACTGTCAAACAGATTTAATGGTGGCGGATGTCTTTACAAAGCCTGCAACAAAAGCCAAGTTAATGAAGTTCGAAAAATACATTTTCGGAATGTAAATAATGTAAATAACGTTTTGTTTGGTACTGTTTGTTATTGTTTGATTTTTGATTGTTTGGTTTTTGACAAAATGAACGCAAGTAGGGGTGTTGAGTGGAGTTATTATGCTTTCATTTGTCAAACCCATTTTATTTTGAAAGGACACGCACTTCCTGTCACATAATTAAGAACACATGTGTATGTATATAAGGTGACGTGTCAACTGAATAAACAGTCATTCCCCTTGTGGTGAACAAACCAGAACGATGACTCTTGGTCATTTTTATTCCTCCGTAGTGACGGTTTATCTGGATGAATGCACGCTCGGATTCCGACTGAGTGACGCTACCTGTTGACATTTCCAATTTATTTTTATGGTTTTACCTGCAGATGCTGTAATTTGAGACTAAATTTAATTAAAGGTTTTATGGGCTGCATTGAAAACAATCATCACAATTAAGCTCACAGATCTTACAACTCTTTCTCTTTCCAGTGCTGTAAAAAATAAAATCAAAATTGTATTCTTTTTGAATCAGTTACTGTATATGGAAGAAATCTTTTTTTATTTGCTATTTGTATGTATATTTACAGGTCTTGTACTTCCATACATCTTTGCTGATACCCAGCACACTGGTTGTTCTGGAGCTGGTGACATTATCCCCCAAACTGGACGGCTCCCATCTGTGTTTGGGAAGAGGCTTCATTGTCCTGGAGCTTTTTACTAACAGGCCAGAGTGTCTGGCTACTGAAGGGGACAGAAGGTGATTACTGCCTTTTTAATTAGCATGTACAGTACACAGATTAATTAGCTTTTACATAAAGAGATTATTATGAGACAGGTGCATTTTATAATAAAATGGAATTGTTCTGGTACTTATTGTCCAGACAGATTTAATTGTACATACTATTTCAATTTCAGAACTTACATGCAACATGTTAGGATACTTGTGTTAATAGACACTTATATGTAAGCTGTTGAAGGCTGGCTGGGTCTGCTGTAGACTTACTTGAACTAAACATATTTTCCATGTTAAAAGCAACACATTTATTAATATGAAGATTTTAACAGGACAATTGTCTTTTCACAGATTTAGCTGAGATGTTGTTTACTATTTGTAAAATTGGTTAATACTTAAAACTCTTACTGAATTGTTGCATCTTTTTTCATTTCAGATGTTTTTATTGAAAGTGGTAAACCCCATATTAGTTTTAATCTTAACAATAATGATTGTTTTGTTTTATTTTTCTGCCACGCCGACTTCTGCTTACAAACTAATTTGCCAGGTTTCCACTTTAATGTCATTCTGCTGCCTCTCCAGTCAGTCTCATTTGTGGAGCTGACTCCAAATCCACCCACTTAGGCTGCAGCTGGCAAAAGCAACTATTTCACCACAAATAGACTAAATTGGGTTCCTGTTCTGAACAGCAACCTCTGTTATTTTTGCATGAAAAACATCTAAACCAGCTCTTCACCTTCTGCACGTTCAGGTTGGCATCACTCTCAGCGCTCATTGGGTTTTCAAGAGAAAGTAGCAGCTGTAGGTCAGCTCCATTCTATGAGGGTGGAAACTGGTTTAATTGAAAAACAGTTTACTGACAAAACAACAACTGTAAAACTAACATGTGCAGGCAGGAAGATGCAATATATTAAAGGCAGAGACAATGTTGATTAGTGTGAACTTTAAAATATGCTAATTGAATAGTGTGAGCTCCACCTCTAAAAATCAGGTCACACTAAAACGGACCAAATTGACTCGCAGTTGTTTTCACTCTGTCTATCTCATAGGCTGGATTTACATCATGGATCACCCCGAGGCCTGCTCCACCCCCTGCTCAAGGACTCTGCTGATTGTAAGGATTAATTTTTGTACTTGGTTTTTCTTGCATTATTGCAGCATCTAAGCTCAGAGGACTACAGGTGTTTAAAGGGTTTAGCAGTAATTATTTCTAAAGGAATTAGCCTACCTGTCTTTTTTTCGGAGAAAACTGTGACAAATACATCTTAAGCTTTATATGATGACCAAAGTGCTGATCTTTGGGCTGTCAGTCTCAGCAACAATTACATTTAATGATCACTGTAATGAGTTTATATCACCCGGTGCAACCTTTTGTAGACTATAACTCATATTGGAGGTCATTGTTGTTTTACACACTGCTTCTTTAAAGTTTTGACAACTGGGACACAAAGAAAGCTAATTCAAAGAATAGTTTAAAATAGCATACCGTGCGTAACAACATAATTTTAAAATCTTACTGGTGAGAAACTCAAACTCATTGATTCCTTCAGTATGTAGCTTTTTTTATAAACATATTTCTTCACTCTGTCACTACCTCCTGACAGACTGATGTTAGCCAGGTAATCTCTGAAAAAAAAATATATATATTGTCCCCTTGCTTCTCTAGGTGGTAAATAAGCATTTCTAAAAAGAAAAGGTAACACGCCATTTTCCAGCCAATAAAAACAGAGTTTGTAACCAGCCAATAAAAACAGAGCTTGAATTTGAATCAGCCAATAAAAACAGAGCTTGAATTTGAATTTGAGCAGACCATGGGAGAGCAGAGCCATATATGGCTCTGAGGGGGAGGGATCAGAATGCTTTGCTTGTTGAAATTTTTTCTAAGTGCTGCAGTTCTACAGAAACTGCAGACTGAACCTTGAGTCGACGAGGGACACGCCCCCAGAAACCATCTTGGCTACAGCAAACTGGTTGGTCCACATAAGTTGCTTACTTGGTGGGTTAACTTCAGTGTGCTTTGGACTACTCTGACTGAGGAAGCCCTCTGGAGTGAGGGTGAAACGTTTCTGCTAAAAAGAAACTGTCCAGATGAACTGATTGAGAATGAGCGGATTTGATACCTGGACTATTGAGAATTAACTTTCTTGTCTTGAACCACTTTGGACATGTCTGCCTGCCTGGGAGGAGTCGACGAGGGACACGCCCCCAGAAACCATCTTGGCTACAGCAAACTGGTTGGTCCACATAAGTTGCTTACTTGGTGGGTTAACTTCAGTGTGCTTTGGACTACTCTGACTGAGGAAGCCCTCTGGAGTGAGGGTGAAACGTTTCTGCTAAAAAGAAACTGTCCAGATGAACTGATTGAGAATGAGCGGATTTGATACCTGGACTATTGAGAATTAACTTTCTTGTCTTGAACCACTTTGGACATGTCTGCCTGCCTGGGAGGAGTCGACGAGGGACACGCCCCCAGAAACCATCTTGGCTACAGCAAACTGGTTGGTCCACATAAGTTGCTTACTTGGTGGGTTAACTTCAGTGTGCTTTGGACTACTCTGACTGAGGAAGCCCTCTGGAGTGAGGGTGAAACGTTTCTGCTAAAAAGAAACTGTCCAGATGAACTGATTGAGAATGAGCGGATTTGATACCTGGACTATTGAGAATTAACTTTCTTGTCTTGAACCACTTTGGACATGTCTGCCTGCCTGGGAGGAGTCGACGAGGGACACGCCCCCAGAAACCATCTTGGCTACAGCAAACTGGTTGGTCCACATAAGTTGCTTACTTGGTGGGTTAACTTCAGTGTGCTTTGGACTACTCTGACTGAGGAAGCCCTCTGGAGTGAGGGTGAAACGTTTCTGCTAAAAAGAAACTGTCCAGATGAACTGATTGAGAATGAGCGGATTTGATACCTGGACTATTGAGAATTAACTTTCTTGTACTGAACCTTGAGTTTTTCTTATTTATTTAAAAAATGTACAGCATAGACTTACAAAATATAGAGAGAGTCAGAGTCAGAGAGTCTTTATTGTCATTTGCACCGCATGTGGTACATGAGATGAAAACGAGATTATGTACACGAGGTCCCAGTTACATCCAACAACAATGAAAGAGAAAAACAGTAATAACATCTAGAACTAACTAAGAAAAACATCAACTAGTAATACACTAAGCCTAATATAGTGGGAATAAACAGCAGCACGAACATGAGTTTGTATGAGCAGATGGTCACAGATGAATACAGCAACAAGAAAACAGATCAGCATCAGCATGATGTGATATTTTGCAGTGTTTATTTTTTATTTTATTTTTATTTATTCATGAGTCTAACAGCCTCAGGGTAGAAGCTGTTCCTCAGTCTAGTGGTTCTACATTTGATGCTCCTCAACCTCCGTCCTGAGGGGAGTGGGGCAAAGAGTGAGTGTGCTGGGTGAGTGAGGTCTTTCATGATGCAGGTGGCTCTTTTCCTGCATCTGGAGGTGTAAATGTCTGTGATGGTGGGGAGACTGACTCCAACAGACTTCTGTGCAGCCTTCACCACTCTCTGTAGAGCTTTCCTCTCTTCAACTGTGCAGCCTCCATGCCACACGTTGATGCTGGAGCACAGGATGCTCTCCACTGCACACCTGTAGAACGAGGTGAGGACTGGGCTGCTCAGACCAGCTCGTCTCAGCCGTCTGAGGAAGTAGAGTCTCTGATGACCTTTCTTGATCAGGCTGGTGGTGTTGTTGCTCCAGCTGAGGTTATCATTCATGTGTACACCCAAGTATTTGTAGCTGGAGACCACTTCCACTGCAGACCCACCTATTTTCAGTGGGGCATGGTTGTGTTTGTTCCTTCTGAAGTCCACAATCATCTCCTTTGTCTTCTTCACATTCATGTGAAGATTGTTCTCTTTGCACCAGCTCTCCAGGTGTTCCACCTCCTGTCTGTAGCTGGACTCATCATTGTTTGTAATGCATCCCACCACCGCTGTATCATCTGCAAACTTAACAATATGACAGCCTGGAAGTGTGGCTGTACAATCATATGTGAGCAGAGTGAACAGAAGGGGGCTCAGCACACATCCCTGAGGAGAGCCAGTGCTATACACAGCCAGTGCTGTCTTATAGAAGACATTCTAAAGAAGAGAGAAGAGTTAAAGTACTGAGAGTGTGTGGCATCACTCAGGTCTGCATGGTCATTTGGTCAAACCTCGTATATTTTCTAATTAAAGGAAGTTACCGTCTTTATTTGTGCTCTAATGAAATGTATGCAAGGCCCGTAGTTCTGCAAATACACTACTGTAAATATCAGTAAATGTTTAAATGTTTAATGTTTTAGTTTTAGAGTTGGTGTAAATTTTCATACTCTTATTCCACTATGCAAAAAACTCAGGACAGTGTTAGTTTTACTATTTTATGCTTATGTCAATTATTATATGTTTCAGTGTTTCAATGTTTAGATGTTTACTGTTGCACCGAGGGACTGAGAGAAACGCAATTTCGGTCCTGTGTATGTCCTGTACAGTACATATTGCAGATCTGACAATAAAGTTGACTTTGACTTGACTTTGAGTAAAGAAAAAGTAAAAATGTTTATATTTATGAAAGCAACTGACGTTTTATTTTTGTATACTCTGTTAGCATTTTTACAACTCTTCTCCTTTGATCTACTGTTTGTGCATGTATGAATATGTCTACGGTATAAATAAGTATATAAATAATTTTATTATGAAATATTTGTACGCATTTGAACATTTATGTTTATTGCCTGCCCACTTACTGAAGACAAAATAGGACTGATTGATTTAACTCTCGTCTGAGACAGATCTCTCTGTTCGACAGTCCTTTGGGATTTTAAAGACGGTACATAAATTTCAGAGCGAAAAAGATCTTAGTCCTCTCCTTCGCAATGAAGCTGAAAAACAGGATAAAAAAACAACTACTGTTTAAAACCACCCAATCCAACAACATCTGTAAGGAGAGCTTCACTTGGTTTATGTCATGAAACATTAATTCAAATAGAATTAGCTATGTTTTTTTATTTGTTACAATAATATAACCAAGGAAGCTGGTAAATAATTTGTAGAACACATTAGACCCTTTTCACTTGGAAGTGAAGTTATTTTCACACTTTTGGGTAAAAGCTGTTTTTTTGGGAAGACATCAGTATCTTTTGGATTGCCCTTGAATATGTGACTCACTTTTGTTTAAAGTTTGAGAACAGATTGTAAATTATTGATATGCTATTGAAGCTCCTAGTTGGTCTAAAATACCTCCTTGGTTGGCTTAAAACCAAAGCTATGAATTACAAAACACTTTAGCGCCTCACCGTATGAATAACATTGTGCCAGTGAGAGGCTGAGTTCCTGTCTTGGCTATCATGTCACATGAATATTAGAGAAGCTGCTCTCAAATGGACTCTTATGCTCTCTGAATTATTCACCATAAGCCTGTTGTTCAGAGGAATGTTGCCTCTCTGTTTTACGAGCCGTGCCACTGCTTCTTTTTTCTTTCCCTTTTTTATGGTCGGTTTTTCATTTGTTTTTTTACACTTAAATTCTCCTCCACTGTGACAGGGGCACAGGCTTTGGATCTGCTGTTTGATGCGAATGAGGACTACTTTGTAGAGTGAAACAAATATTTAAAAACGGCATTGCACTAAAGCCTGGTTTATACTTCTTGTCGCACGTCTTTTACCCCCCCGTTGAGTGAACCCAGCGATGACGTAATTGCGTGTGTGTCACCGGCCGCATTGAGTGTTCATACTTCTAAAAGACGTGGGGATAATCCCTCCCTGTTCCCTCCCACTGCATACGTCACGCGCACTCCCACTGCATGTTTTATCAGGACAAACGGATTTAAAATAATGATAGGCTCCATTACCTCGATTTGTGAGTCCGTTATCATGGGCGTAGCCAGAATTTTATGAGGGGCAGATTGTTTAAAGGAAACGTTGACCTTAAAATAGCAACACTCCTCGGTGGCTCACTGGAAACGCGTAGGTTTACCGCTCCAACGCTTTTCTCGACTCGGGTTCGAATCTCACCTGGTTGAAGTTATTTTACGTTTGTCTTTTATTGGATAAAAAAAAAAGGATTCTGTGTTAACCACAGGCATATTAACTCCTTTTTTTATCCAATAAAAGACAAACGTAAAATAAGTACAACCAGGTGAGATTCGAACCCGAGTCGAGAAAAGCTTTGGAGTGGAAACCCTACGCGTTTCCAGTGAGCCACCGAGGCTTGTTGCTATTTCAAGGTCCATTTTTTCTTATGTCGGCTGTTGTAATGTTTGTAGTCGTCCCCCGGTGTTTAATGTATGTGTCCAGCCACTGCAAAGACAGGTATAACAGAGGAACTGGATTGGTCCCGCCAGGATCCCCGCTCCGGACCGCCTCGGCGAGTTTCTCTTCAAAACTATCTGTCTGTCAAAGCAAAAACCGGCTTCTAAAAGAGTAGCAGGTAGCGTGTAGCGGTGTCATACACCATATATGGACATCCAAGCAAAAAACGCCCACAAACTTTGAACCAATCACACGCTGCGAGCCGCATCGTCCGCGTCTCGGAGTTCTGCTTGGGGGCCAAATACAAGACGGCTGTCACCGGGGGATCGCAGCGGGAGTGCAGACAGAAGTTGTGCAACTTTTTTTCACTCAACGGGGGGTAAAAGACGTGAGACAAGAAGTATAAACCAGGCTTTAAGAAAAACAACGTTTATCTTTGTAGTGGTCATTTAGTCCTAATTGTGATAAAGAATCCTAATTATTGTTTTCACTGCGCTTACTTAATTTTTGCCTACTGTCAAAAGGTGAGCAGTGCTTTTTCTTGTGTCTAAATCCATGTGTGTGTGTGTGTGTTTGTGTGTCCGTTAGCAAAATATCTCATGAACCACTTGATTCATTTTTTACGAAACTTCCAGGAAATCATCATTGGAAGTACATCTATACTGTCTTAGCTTTTGGAGTCAATCCAGTTCAAGATGGCCACCACAGCTAACAACATTAACCAGTTTCAAAATGGCTGTAACTCAGTAAATGTGACATATATTGGTATACAGCTGAGAATCATTTACACCACACACTCTGAGGCTGACATCTTGCAGCATTGCATGAGGTCGAGCTTACGGTTATTTTCAAGGATCGACCAAAATGGCTACAACTTGTCATTCATCATCATAACATGATTTTGGTTTAAAACTCTGGCATGAAATGTAGTGGGGATATGCGAGCCTTCAAGGAATACTACCGGTAAGACAGGATAAGATAAGATAGGATAGAACTATATTGATTCCACAGGAAATTGTTGTGCCAGAGTTTCAGTACAAAGAAACATACACAAGGAATCGCACAAGATATAAAAATTAACAGAGAATATAAAAATACCAACAATTAAGTTCTAAACAGGTGCAGACAGAAACATTAAAGTGTTTATTGTGGTGCAGGATTCATTTATTATCCAATGTGTAGAAGGGGGAAGGAGTTCATTTCATTTCATTTATTTATTTCTATAGCACTTTACACAACCACTGTGTCCAAAGTGCTTAACAAAAAACAGTACAGTACTTAAAATGACAACAGGTTAAAAATCAAGAAAAACACAACATAATAGCAAAAATAAAACCAGAAATTTCACCACATATTTAATTACTAAAAGCCTGTTCGAATAAAAAAGTCTTAAGCTTCGATTTAAAAGGGCCAAGTTCAGTAATCTGACGTAGCTCAAGCGGGAGCGTATTCCAGAGTTGAGGTGCGGCCGTAGAAAAGGCACGGTCACCCCAGCATTTATATTTTGTCCTTGGAACAGAGAGCAGGAGCTATCTGACCTCAGAGACCTGGAGCGGGCGGGGAAACTTAACAACTCTGTTATATAAGGAGGAGCGAGGCCATTCAGAGCTTTAAAACAAATAATAAAAGTTTAAAATCTATTCTAAAACGGACAGGAAGCCAATGTAGAGAGAATAAAAGTTGAAAACTTTGATAGCCACAGGGAGGAAGGACTTCCTGTGGCGTTCTGTGGAGCACCTCGGTGGTCTCAGTTTACGACTGAAGGTGCTGTGGTAAGAGTCCAGTGGGTCATGCAGGGGGTGTGACGTGTTGTTCAGGATCTGGAGCGGTTTCCTCAGCATCCTCTGCTCAGACACCTCTGTCAGAGACTGCAGGTCCACTCCCAGAACTGAGCCAGCTCTTGTGGTGAGTTTATCGTGACTGTGGGCATCAGCTTTCTTCACCCTGCTGCCCCAGCACACCACAGCATAGAAGAAGATGCTGGAGACCACCGAGTGGTAAAACAGCTGCAGCATGGTCCTGCAGACGTTAAAGGACCTGAGTCTCAGAAGAAAAAGGCGACTGCCCTTTCTTGTAAAGGGTGTTTGTGTTAGCCGTCCAGTCCAGTTTATTGTCTAAGTGAACCCCCAGGTCCTTGTAGCAGTCCACAGTGTCCACCTTAGTGCCCTTGATGTTGATAGGGGTGGGGTGGGTGTGTGTGATCTTCTTCCTTAGTTCACCTGCACCTACTAGGCTTTAAATTATCCTCCTGAGACCAAAGCTTTTGATTGCTGTACATTTTTTTCTTCCTCCAATGTACATGGGATTAGTAGAACCTAATAAGTTAAATACCTAGACTCTGTCATGGCACAGGAAGTGGCTTTAAAAAAAGATGTCCTCATATGAGGACAGTAGGTTTATTTTTGAATTTTCTATTTTTCTTTGCATATTTGAGTCAGAAGGTCCAAATTACTCTAAAAACAAAATTTCAGCTTTCTGTGATGAGCAGTTCTCTAAAAAAATAAATGTCATATGAGAACACTGGGTCTCAGGAGGAACAATAGTTTTATTACATTTTTATTTGTTGTCAATACATTAGTGGTTAAACATTGAATTCATTAAATGTGAGAACATTAACTATAAATCGTATCTACTACAATTCTGCAGGAGCTGAACCTAGTCATTCAAAAAGTTGGTTGGGAAACGTGTTTATTGATTTAAAAGTGAATTGACTTCTGTTTTCTGTTGACATGGATGTGTTTATGCATCTATTGGTGCAGGTATATTTTAGACTAACTGCATATTTTGCAGATGTGGAGCATAAAATAAAGCTGTTCCCCAGTTTGTTTTTTCTGATTAAATGTGAGGCCTGTCTCAACAGCGCACACCGTTCAGCTGTGTTCAGAAAAGTTCAGGGTAGCAACTTTCAATTCTCCAGGCACAAGACACCTGCTTTCAGGCTCCGTTTCAAGTGTTTCAAGCTGTCACACTGCCTAAACAAATCTCCGTCCAAACAATTGGAACTCTGAACCCAGAAAAACAAAGAAATTAAAGGAATCCTTCAAACAAACAAAAAAGAAACAGCAGCGTTTTCCCACATTTCAAGCATCAGTGAGTCCAAACAGTTAAAATGCTTAAATCTCTGCAAGCACACCTTCCAAAATGTAATGAGATTCAGACGTAATGAAAGTAATCTGAGCTTTGACAAAACATTAACCCGAGCCGAGGCTGTTTGTTTCTTACAGCTGTTCATCTTTCCTCTGAGTTTATTACATGCCTGCAGCTTTTAGCAAGTTCTACGAGCGTCTCAGAAATGACTTACATGCACATCCACAAATGTTGCAAATCAGCGGTGACTTCATTATTAATTCATAAATATTAATAATTGCTGTCACACAGCCAAGCTTGATCATGACCTAATGGTAAATCACAGTCTGTTCTTATCTAGACCTCATCAGGAAAGCTGTCAGTCGCAGATTTACAGCTGCAATGATAAATTATTATTTTTACCCCGCACCCTTCTTCAAGGTGAATCAAAGCTTCCTGAACGTTGTTCGTTTAGAACATTTTTAATTTACTTTCCAAACTAAATTCGGATCAATACAAATAGAATTGTAGCAATTGCGGATGTTTCCTGTACTGTTTTAAGCATGACATCACTAAATGAGCAGAACATGTATCTTACAAACAAACAAAAACCACCGCTAACGAAGTAAAACCCATCCTTGAATCAGGAGAGCTGTCTGATGGAGTTTGTGTTGCTCCATGACAAATTTATTTTTCTCTTCCGATCGTAGCCACTTCTCACCGAAATCTGTAGTGCGACTAAATCTCATGTGTTTATCAAGGTTAGTATTGGCATAGTGCGTCTTAGCCCACTCACACAGATTCCACACAGCTTTGTTGCTAAGTCTAACAATTAAAATAGTTCTACAAAACTACAGTATGATTGCTGTCAGCTATCATCATGCCAGCTCGTGTCTCAGTGGCTCTTGTGCTCATTAGGCTTTCATTTGTTTAGGGGGTATGATGAGAGGAAGAGGAAAATTAGTTCCTGTAGTATCAACATGTATTAGAGGAGATTTGTTTGGTTATGTCTCAACTCTCTTTTTACTTTCATTTTGTTATTAGATACACATTTTCACACAGTGCAATTTAGAGCATAAATATTTAATTTGACCATTGTCAGAGCTTATAAGAACATTAAAATCTTAAGCCTACAAGGACACACAAATGGCATAAAACATTTTTTTTGCCTTTTTTTTTTTTTAAATTTAATTTGACTATAAAATAGAATTGCTTGAGCTTTTGTTTATGCCACAATGAGCTTTTTGTCTGATCTGCGGGCTTAAAAACGTGTCCGTGCAGACTGAGACTTTTCTGTTTGGGCTTAAGTTGTGAGTCTGTGTTTGTAGATTTACAAACTTTGACTATGCAGCAAACTTATTATTTGCTGTTGTTGTGCTTGTGCATGTTTCTTAGTACTGAAACTGTGGATGAGTGGTTAGAGCAGTCGTTCTCTAGTGCAAGAGTTGGGGGTTTGATGGAGTCACATGCCGAAGTGTCCCTGGGCAAGACACCGAACCCCTCATTGCTTCCAATGTGTGTCCCATTGGTGTATGAATGTGATAAAGTACTGATTATTCTCTTTAGAATGATTTGTTCAATTGTCTTTGTAAAGATCTAATAGAGTGCTGCTGTATGAATGGGTACATGAGGACACAGATTGTGTTGTAAAGCACTTTGAATGTTTTGATAAGATAGCAGGTGCTATGTAAGTACAGTCCATTTACAGTCCATTTATTGCTTTCAGCAACCACCTGCATTTGTCACAATTTGTATTTCATCAAAAGAAAAACGGCTATCTCTAAAAGCTTCTGTTGGGCAATAAAATGTCTTTTTGATTGTAAAACTAAAATCTATGTCCAAAATACCTGCAGCACACATACCTGTAAAACTAATGTTTATTACAGCTTTTTTTGTTGACACTACAAATCACTAATGTTAGGCTAGTATTTGTCTTTTCCTTTATCTTTAATTTAATAGTTTTTTAAAAGTTAAATTTGTGTTATGTTTAAAGGTTCAGTATGTAATTTCTGGAACACACTGGAACTTAGGAAAATTTTGAACAGAGACACGTTTCTGGTCCCTCCCCCTCAGAGCCATATATGGCTCTGTTACCCTTGCTCTGCTGAAATTCAAATTCAAGCTCTGTTTTTATTGGCTGATTCAAATTCAAGCTCTGTTTTTATTGGCTGGTTACAAACTCTGTTTTTATTGGCTGGTTAACGGCGGGTCACTGTGGCTTTTTAGAAATGCTTTTAGAGAAGCAAGGGGACAATAGTTTTTTTCAGAGATTACTTGTCTAAAATCAGTATGTCAAGAGGTAGTGACAGATTGAAGAAATATGTTAAAAATATATTGTTAGAAAAGTTACATACAGCTGCTCCTTTAAGCAAGTTCATGCTAACCTTCCTTTTTCATCATGGCCAATCAAACCCCTGTTTCATCCTTTACATGGCAGAGCTTGTTTTCTGTTCCAAGGGCAACTATTATTTTCTGTCAGCAGGTGTTCTCGGGTCGGTCAGCATTCTGTCCACTGTTTGCAGTGCAAAATGCCATGTTGTGATCACACTAGAAAAAATAGACAGTGAGGAAAGGTCAGAATAGACAATAAAAGCTTTGCCTCCTGGAAAGAAATGCTATGATTTTTGTTTAGAAAAATTTGTTGACCTTGTTTGTCACGCTGTGAATAAAAAAGACAGGTAAAAGGTAACAGTAAGTGCACAGTGTGGCTGTGAAGAGGCTCACAGGATTTTAAATGTCAGTAAATTTTAAATTGCAGTATTCTAACATGTATTGATTACTTTTCAGGATGTCATAAGAAATAAGAAATAGAGAAAATCTGATAGATATCGACAATCTGATAAAGTAAAAATATTGAGCTTACATGGCTTAAGAGTGCTGTTGGTGGACTCATTTGTTGAATAATTTCAAACTCAGTTTTTAATAATTTAGTTTTTAGCTCAAAGGGTTTGCCTGACAGAATTTTAATAAATTAGCCTACTGGTACACCAAACTGGGAGCAGCTTGAGCTGGTAGCTGTGCAAATGTTCCTTTGGTAGCTGTGTACAATGTTGTTTTGTCTGTACTTTATCTAAGACAGAAGCAGTGACCACTTTGCTGTTACTGCATCCCAAAAGTCACTTTTCGGGGCCCAAAACCGCATTTTCCCTGCTCTTAAAGACATCTTGTTTTTGTGCATGTGTGAAATATTATCCACCTTATTCCTACGCCCCATGATGCCTTGCGCGAATTATGTGAACGACTTCCGCTGAAAGTCAGAACCGGCACTTTTGTTACACGCTAGCAACGCGCTAACCGGTTTTCGTCAGAGGTTTTAGGTCATAAAATATGTGGGAACATAAACTATCACAACTCAAATGTAGAGATATTGTTTTACCGCTACCTACAGCTGTTGAGGGGTGGGAGGACGACTTGAAGAAGTGGCCGAAAATAACGTACACTAGCATGTTTAGCTACTAGCATACTTAGCTACTTTGACAGTTGCTTCAGATGGCGAAGCGATGAGCAATCTGAAAAGCTCTGAAGCTTACTACAGTAACAAGGTTGGTCCTGTTATGTTAAGAGAGGTGGGACACTTTATTTAAACAAACATAAAGCCCAGTCTAAGCATTAAAAATCCACATCTCCAGGTCCAGCTAACAATGATGTTGCTTTGGACTTTTGAGCTGCAAGATGTTTATCTGGACACCAACTGAGCACCTGGAGCTTGACATTTCTTTTGACAAATACTTTACTGATTCACAAATGAAGCACCTTGAGAACTTTTAATAAAATACAGTAAATGAAAACAAATAATGAAATAGACAGGAAACGATCTTTAAAAACTTGATAATGACAAAAGTGACATTTAGATAGAAACAGTAGTTTAATCCAAAATTAACTGATATAGTGCACACAAAAACCTAACCTTGTAAGAAGGTTAACAGTCAACTATTGTACATAACAAATGAATCATTTTAGCAAATACTTTTCTAATGTAATATAGTTAACATTGCATCCTTTAAAAAACATGTTGAGTTGTGTTACGTTTACAGCAAGTACACCAGTACTGTACATGTTTGAGAAAAATGTTTACATTTAATGTCTTCTCACTTCTCACTTGAAATAAGCTGGCATCCTTTGCGTGTGAATGCTGGAACGATTACATTGACACCATAGCTCTTGCAGCAGGTCCCTCACTGTGAAACCACGATCACCCATCACCTCATCTCCAGCACGCAGATAGTCCAGAAACCCAGAGTTCTGTGTTATATACCTGTCACTGCATTTACCACCATAAGCATCTGAAATAAACATGATTATTCCAGAGGGAGAAACAGCCAATAAATATTTCACAGTGTTATTTGCATGTATGATTCACTTCTGGAGTCCAAGTTTTTAGCTTTCTGCAAAACATGTTGCTTTAATTGTTTCACGGGGCAACCATAGAATAAGGTTGTTGGTTTGTTCTGACATTATGTCAATCCACATTCCAACAGTCATGCTGCATGTGACTGGTGGTGTTGAGCAGCTCCACACTCTCATCAAGCCCATCTGAAAGTAAGAGTACAGTATACAAACTTTAGGGTTCATTTATGAACACACACACACACACACACCTATATTATATATATATATAAACACACACCTATATTATATATATATATATATATATATATATATATATATATATATATATATATATATATATATATACACACACTATATATATATATATATATAGATATATAGATAGATATGTATAAATAAACGCACACACAGCATACATATAGGTGCGTGTGTTTATTTGCCAGTTATGAACGAAAATATTAGTATAATTTAATTACTGACTACATAAAATCATAACACTAAAAGCTGTCTCTTAAATCATACCTGGTGTTCTCGATCCTCTGGAGGATACGGTGACTTTTTTCAGGTGGTTTCTCGTAGCCCAGCCACAAAGAAGGATGCAGGTTTTTGTTTTCGGAGCATGTTCAACACACACTAGTTGCAGCCACAAATTCAGCTTCGTCTGATTATTCATACAGCCATGAACAGCGCAACAGGTACCCGAGCTCCTCAAGACATCTTCGTGACAATATTAGCTCGAAATAACAGAAAACAGAACTTTAACAGAACTTCTACGATGCGCGCAGATTAGCAAGCAAACAACGAGGAGCCAATGCAAAAATTCTACTTCCGGGGTCAAACGGAAGTACGGCACATTATCGCTTCTACAGTGACACCCCCAAGAATAAGGTGGATAAGTTCTGAACATTTTGTGCTTAAATTTAACTGATGTTGGGACAAATTATTGCCACTGTCCAAAAACACTGTCAATCAAATCTTTGTATACAACAAAAACATGTTTTCTACCCTTCTCGTGGCACATTTTGAATGTTTAAAAATGCTACTTGATGTTTGCTGTTAACAAGTGTGATTTAATCACTTTAACAGCTTGGCTGCAAGTATATGAAGGGATCAGAAAAACAGTCTCATTAGAATTTTCAGATCTTTCAACCCTATGTGTTATTTTTCACCACTTTTATTGTCTGTCCAACAGATCTCACTTGTAAATGAATCTTCGAGGCTCAATGTGACATATCTGTTTAAATAATAGTTGAATGAAAACGGTGTAGGAGACAAATATTTGACCCATAACTACTGGTACAGTTTTAAATAAAGCAAATAATAAAACAGAAATATCACACTGTTCATATTCACATGTCTTATGACATTTAAACTGACATCTTGTCAGTTAATTTCAAAATTAGGTGCTCTTTAAATATATAATGTAGGGGTGTAACGGTACGCTAAAATCACATTTTGGTTCGGTTCAACTACAAGGAGGGCTCGGTTCGGTTTATTTTCGGTACAAAAAAAAAAGGACAAAATAAAGACTTACAAAATGTTTATTTTGAAAATATGCCAAAAATACGTTTGTACTGTACAGTATTGTAGTAATAAATAAAAGTGACCCATTTGGATGATATTTTAAATAAACAGCACTCTACAATAAAACTATTTTAACAATAATAAAAATCTTAATAAATACAATAACAGTCAGAACAATAAGCAGCAACAGACTGTTTACAATCTAACTAATCAAGTTTTTGTCCAGTAGCAGCAGTGTGGCTGTATTTGTCCTCATTACTGTACTCACAACTTCTTCTTGGTGGGACAGGTCCCTGGAAAAGTTCAGAGTTCAGTTCAGTCATCACACACTTCTTAGCTGCAGGTGATCTCTGGTGGAGGTCTGTCCCAGACTGGAAATAAAACACAATTTAAAAAAAAGTTAATAAGATTATGATTTTGAATAAAAAAGATTATTTAGATAATTTTGATTTGATGTTTATTCATTCATTTTAAAAGAACAATACAAAACAGTTTAATCAGATACAAGAATACAAGTAGGATAAAATGAAAAGAGCAGAAAGAAGATGAAATCTTATTATATCTGCCCCTTATTTCACAGTTTGTTCAAACAATGATAACCTTCAAACTACATCACAAAATGAATAATTCTACTTAATTTTTCTAACTGTAATACACAAACACACTAAGTTACATCATATATAGTTTTTGAGCAAGTCCTTTTTGACCTTTTTCTTAAATGTATACATTGATTTTGCATTTTTAACATCACTCTCCATAACATTCCACAGATAATATAATAAAAGAACAATGGCCCTCATGCACGAAAATGTTCGTATTTTTATCCTAAATTTCTCCTACTTTTGTTCGTACGAAGCGTTCGTACGAACATGCCACGTCAGATCCAACAAAGTCTTCTATCATGAGGAAACGTGTGTAAATGCAGTGCGTATATTTAATGAATCCCACCTGTCCTAAACAGCTGCGCGTGCACGCGTGAAGGTTATTTACATAATTCCCACCCCTCAAAACACCATATAAGGCCACAGCTTCCTGCTGTCAGACAGCAGGAAGTGTCCATTCATTCAAACTCATGAAGTAAAAGGAGGAACTTCACGCATTCGGAGATCTGCTCTCAGTCGCGCTGTGGCTACCCCCCCCCCCCCGCAGGTGTCGGATGGTCAAATATTTTTAATGTTAGTGTAAACAACTGTGTAGTTTCACTTATTCAGAAGAGCCGTGGCGCACCGCTGCCCCCCACCCCCCCCCGCAAGTGTCGGATGTGTTTTTCAACAGAAGCATTTTAAAATGTCTCGAAACTACAGTTAACATCATATTAATATTGTAGTGCATATGTTTTGTCTCCCGTGGGTCGTACAGTATCAGAAATCAAGAATAAATGGTTTGATCTGAAAATGGCTTCAAACAAACATCTCGCCGCAGCACGGACAGGAGGTGGTCAGGAGGTGGTCAATCCTTGACCACCTCCTGTCATGTTGGCACGCGTCTTGCTGCGCAAGGAGGTGGTCAAGACGCGTGCCAACATGACAGGAGGTGGTCAGGAGATGGATGGACAATAAATGCCACGCTGCAAGATGCGTGCCAACATGTTTTGCAGCACAAATGATGCGCGCACCTCCTGCTCATCGCGCACCTCCTGGTCAGGGCGCAACCACATTCTGCAGGTTATATTTCGAATCAGATATAATAATCAATTGCTCCGATGGTGTTTGGCACAAGATCAGTCTTAATTCGTACTTGTTCTGCGGCGGTGTGGGGATTTTATGTACCTGGGTGTTAATATGAGGAGCGGCTTTGATGACCAAGGGGAGCGCACGGCCTGCGCGACACACCAGACAAATTAAACTTAAAATTATAATTCTAATTCAAACAGAATAACCTATTGTCAAGAATAATTATGGTGCGTGATTTTTTTAAACCCAAAATATTTTCTAAATAACGAAATATGAAGTTATTCGTGCAGAAGATCCGTCTGGATGACAGCAGACTGACGCTCCTAAATTATACGACAGGTCCGGACCACTCGTAAATTTTGTTCGTATCTGAAGAAAATCGTAGGATACGAAAACATTGTTGAATGCCACAAATGATCCTAAATCACTCGTACGCACAGTGTAAGAACAAATCTGTGCGGACGAATGGTTCGTGCATGAGGGCCAATACCTCTTCTTGAACGTTTGAATCTCTCACTCATCATTAGGGCAGGGCTTTGCTCCAGGTCTTATCAGTTTTATTTTTTTCATAAAGTTCTGCACTTTTTGAGTGATGGGTGTTTGTAGCGACTAGCGAGGATCAATAACTTTAAAGCCTGTGCATAATAACAACATTCAGACAGAGATTCAGATATTTAAAAACTCACAGTTTGTGTTATTGCTCTGGACTGATATGATTTACCTGATAAAAGTAGTTTGAATGCAGCTATTCTTATTAGTGCTGTTGCAAGCTGCTCGTTCACATTCCGATGACATAGTTTCAAGCGCGTTCACGTGAGACGTGCTATCTACTGCAGAGCCAGTCTCTTCAGCTGTGTGAAGCTGACACCCCACACAGCTTTGAATGTGCGCGCCGCTCGTCTTTTAACAAGAAACGTTCCCCAAACAGGAGACCGCAGTGAGAAGCTAACGGCTAAAGGCTGAGCGAGCTGCGCGTGCTTCGCGATAATAGCTCCGTGCTGAAACGCGCCCAGGAAATTTTGTTCCGCGGCGCATATATTAACGTTCAATGAGTGAAAAAATAGCCGAAACGGTACGCAGGTGGACCGAACCGAAACGGTTCGGTACACCCATTACAACCGTTACATGCCTAATATAATGTTTCAGTTTGACTCGGTCTGCAGTAAGACTATTGTATCGGATCAGATCGGAGGCATGTGTCCAACTCAGTGGTACTTCTTCCAGTTATTTAACTGTCAACAGAGGTGAGGCTCAGTCTTGGGTCCCACTCTCTTTACAATCTACATAAGTAATGTAGGTCAGAACATTCCTGACACATCCTTGCATTTCTATACTGATGATACAGTTGTATATTGTCGAGCTGAACCGGTTGCTAAGGTTTTCCAGCTTTTACAGTTTGCATTAATCATCATTCAGTCAGACTTGTTCCATCTCAAACTGAGGCTAAATGCTGATAAAACCAAAGGGATGCTGTTTTCAAACATAAAGTTGGTGCCAGTAGTCCTTCCCTTTATCTTAATGGTGCTCCTATTGAGTTTGTTGATTGTTACAAATACTTGGGAATCTTGGTCGATACACATCTCTCTTTTAATCCTCTTGTCAAAAACTTGATAAAGAAATTTAAATTATAATTGGGTTTCTTTTTCAGAAATAAATGTTGCTTAACTCTGAATGCTTGGAAACGCCTTGTAACTGCTACTTTCCTTCCGGCCATTGACTATGGTGACATTATTTACATGAATTCTTCTGCAAGCATCTTGCAGATGTTGGATGCTGTGTCTCACGGCACGCTAAGATTCACAACTGGTTCTAACTAACATACCCATCATTGCACCCTGTATTCATCGGTCTTCATTAACTTCCCGCAGACTCTAACTCTGGTACATTTTCATCTTTAAATCTTCTTTAAATCACTCCTTGGTCTGCTGCCTTCATGTATCTCCTCCTACATGTCATGTCGTCAGTGCAGCTACAACGTGTGCTCTCAAGACATCATTACCTGCAGCGTCCCCTCAGTACAGACTGAATTCAGTAAAAGGGCCTTTTCTTACTCCGCTCTTGTAACCTGGAACACCTTACTAAACGATCTGAAGCTGTCGACTTTGACCTCTCTAAGGTTTAAAAAAAAATAATAAGTTCATATGCTGGTGAAGATTCTCAGTCGTCCAGGACATGATAAAATCAAAAAAGGCGTCCAATACAGAACAACTGGACTTTATTTGTAGCAACAAGACGTTTCGCTCATCATCCGATGAGCTTTCTCAATTCGATGAGGAGACTGTGAGAGGGAGAGAGAAGTTATAAGCAAGCTGGGCCACTGGTACACACCAAACTAGGTAAATTGGAAGCTAACACACACACATACAGTACTTGGGATAACACGTGCCTGAATAATAAGTTCAATGCAAAAATCAATCCACACATGTTTAAAGTATTCTACCTTGTTTCATAATGTAGCTTGTCTTTCTTTTCTTTTATATCACTACTCATTATTTTTCATTTTATATGACTTTTATCACTGTTTATTGTTCTGTGTACCTTTTCTGTGGCTTTGTTTAAAACGAGTCTCTCTTGAAAATGAGTCCTTGTGACTCAATTAGACTAACCTGTGTAAATAAAGGTTGAATGAATGTAAACTACACAGTATGAATCCAGTGAGACATTTTGGTTTCTCAGTTTTCTAGCAAAACTAGTTAAAGGTATATACAGTACAAAAATAAGACAAGTAAAACCAGCCTCAGTTTTGAAATTTGAATAACTGCTAAATTACAGTCTGTGAAAAGATGCAGTGGCATTGATTTTCACTGTTGTTTGAAAATACAGTATAACATGTTACTGGGATCTTTATTTGTCAATTGAAAAGCGGAGCAATGATATTGAAAAAAATGTGTAGGTAAAAATGAGCATAAAACATTAATTTTATAATCAAATGAAATGTGTAGAGATGCTTGATCTTGGATGCTGGAATCACAGCTGGGCAAGAGACACTAAAAAAAGAAAGGGAAAAAAAGCCCCCCCCCCCCACACACACACACACACACACACACTTTTGCAAATTAGGGTAATTAATGAGTATGGATGCAAGACCGTGAAAAAGATTTGCCCTGTCTCCAACTCCCTTGGTGGAAAAGTAGGAACACAAAGTAATGGAATTTCTGAAGTTTCAAAAATCTAAATGTTGCAATTTTTTACAGTGTCAGAGTAGAGACAGACAGAGGAAAAATGAGGAGTAAGGGGAAAGGAAGTTATGTTAGGAGTTTTAAAAGTCCTAAAGGATGACAAGTAAAAAAACAAGGAGGAAGAAACAAGCTTGAACGGAGGCAATAAACTCATTGGTTTGATCTAAGCTTCTCTTCTTAACCAACAGGGGAAAAAATGGGAAGGGGAAGAGAAGAGGAAAATTGAGAAGGATGGGAGTGCTGCTCTGGGGACCTCTTAATGTGACAAACAGATGGTACATTGTGTTCACATTAGCATATCTTAATTTGAAGCAATGGAATGATGCATTCGTGTTCTGTGTATGATTGTGTGGAGGGGATAACAGGTAGTGTTTGACATGTTTTGTCTTTATGTATCAAATATCTTTGTTATGGTCCCTGAATTATTTATGACTCAAAAAGACTCATGGCATCAAAACTACATCTTCACAGTTTAAAACATGTTTAATGAAAATAATACATACAAACCCCCAAAGTACAAACCAGATTCCAAAAAAGTTGGGACACTAAACAAATTGTGAATAAAAACTGAATGCATTGATGTGGAGATGGCAAATGCCAATATTTTGTTCATAATAGAACATCGATGACAGATCAAAAGTTCAATCTGAGTAAATGTAACAATTTAAAGAAAAAATATGTTGATTCAAAATTTCACAGTGTCAACAAATCACACAAAAGTTGGGACAAGTAGCAATAAGTGGCTGGAAAAAGGAAATTGAGCCTATATTTTGGATCCCGGCATTTTTTTCTAATTACCGCCCAATTTCACACCTCCCTTTTCTGTCTAAAGTGCTGGAAAAAGCAGTTGCTGCTCAGCTGCAGGACCACCTACAGCAACACTCCCTGTATGAGAAGTTCCAGTCTGGATTCAGGGCAGCTCACAGTACTGAGACTGCATTGCTGAGAGTTACCAATGATGTCCTCATGGCTGCTGACACTGGTTCTCCCTCCATCCTTGTCCTCCTTGACCTCACTGCAGCTTTCGACACTGTGGACCATAGTATCCTCCTCCACCGTCTTCATGTGGAGGTCGGTCTCTGTGACACTGTCCTGGACTGGTTCAAATCTTTCCTCTCCGATAGGCTGGAATGTGTTAGTCTTGGCAACGCCACGTCCCAGACAGTCTGTGTCTCCTGTGGTGTCCCTCAGGGGTCAGTTCTGGGGCCCCTGCTGTTTTCCCTTTACATGCTGCCTTTAGGTCAAATTATTAATCAGTTCAACATTTCTTTTCACTGTTATGCCGACGATACACAGCTTTACATCAGGACTGGAGCCTCCTCATCTTCCCCATTGTCATCTCCATCTTCACTCACTGCCCTCTCTGCCTGCCTGGAGGAAATAAGGGCATGGATGAATCAGAACTTTCTTCAATTAAACTGCTCCAAGACTGAGGCCATACTGATTGGCACCCCTCACCAGGTACAAACATCTACTATAACAACAATTTCCTTTTCTGGACAAGACATCCCCCTCTCCACCTCTGTTACAAATCTTGGAATAAAAATGGACTCTCATCTTACATTTGAAAATCACATTAAGCTTCTGTTTAAAACTTGCTTCTTCCATCTTCGAAACATCTCCAGACTTCGCCCATCCCTAACTTTTTCCGATGCTGAGAAGCTCGTCCATGCTTTTGTCTCCTCCAGGCTCGACTACTGCAACTCCCTGTTTATTGGAATCCCTGGTAAATACCTTCAGAAGCTTCAATATATTCAAAACAGTGCAGCAAGGATTTTGTTGAGAGTTCGTAAATTTGAACATATTACGCCCATTCTCCATAACCTTCATTGGCTTCCTGTCGCCTACAGAATTCAGTACAAAACTGCTCTCATTACACATCAATGCTTACACGGAACTTCACCAGATTATCTAAAGGACATTCTTGCACCATACTCATCCACCCGGTCTCTACGGTCACAGAACAGTCATCTACTTCACATTCCGAGAACCAAATTAAGGACCATGGGAGACTGGGCATTCTGTGTGGCTGCATGTGCAGACGTGACCTGGTGGGCGGGTCTGTTAGTCAGCCCC
>JBBPBX010000304.1:112694-125828 GCA_038048925.1 Garcialebias charrua
AGAAAAAAGGGACAGCGGCTGATTTTCAGACCTTTGCGGCGATCGGTGGATAAAATCGGCTTTTCATTTAACGATCGGCCGGCCGATTTATCGGTGCATCCCTACGGAAAACAGTTTACTTAGGACTCCTCAGACTGATGATGCCCTCCGGATAGAGGGCGAAACGTCTTTCCACAAAAAAGAAACGGTCCAGATGAACTGATTGACCATTATTGGATTTTGGACCTGGATGATTGAGCATGCACTTTGATGTCTTGAACCACTTTGGCCGTGGCTGCCTGCCTGGGAGGAGTCGACGGAGGACAGGACAGTCCCCATAAACCATCTTATCGCCACCAAACTGGGGTGTCCAGATAGAGGGCGAAACGTCGTTCCGCAAAAAATAAACTGTCCAGATGACCTGATTGTCCATTATTGGGTGTCTTATTTAACAGTTGAGTTTACAGTATGGTGCATTCAGGACAGCAACCATTTCTTTTGAGTTTTTTTTCAGGTGTCTTCTGCTTAAAACTTCCAAAGTTTAGCTTATTTGAGGCTTACTTTGGGTTGTTTTATTTTGTTTTTATCTGAACTTTAGTGTATTTCAAACAAACCACCAGAAATCACTTTAAAAACCTCAGTCCACTTAAGATCCCACAGTGTTTTAGTTCTATTAAACTGCGATCAAAACTTACAGCACATTTGTTTCTTTCAAGCTGACCCAGTTCTTTGGAGCGTAGGAGCTCTGTTGCTCATTATAGCTCAGCTCAAGCATCAGATCCACTGTTTACTTGCAGCAAATCATTTTTTTGTGAGTCTTACTCAGGATCTTTTGGCACCATTTTGACTCCTTTATGTATTTTAGTTCTTTGTGACATCTCCATTGGCAACTACTGTTTATCCTCCTACCAAGCCTCTTTCGACCCACAGAATGCATTTATCCTGGATGGAATACAGCTATGTTCAGAAGGTATAATAGTTACGTCAACAAAATATATGTCAGAAAGCTGTCCAATTAGAGTGTGACGTTATGCTGATGTATATCTTTTTTTTATCAGGCATTGTTGGCTTGGTGAAGGAATATGTCGTGGATACCAATCAAACTTGGACATCAGAGCGCAACCGTTTTTCAAACCTGGGAAACTGCTCATGTAAACACACCCTTACTGTTATGGTTTATGCTTTGATGATTCTGTAACTTTTGCCTGCAGGCAAGATAAAATATGTACCGGTAATCAAATGCAGCATATTTTCTGCATACAGTGAGATGTGTGCACATCTTTAAAAGCAGGCAGACATTTTCTTTTTCTCTGTGCAGCCCCTGCTGTGCCTCTTTTTGCTGCAGAGTTGTTAAAAGTACCATATCAAGATGCTGTGTGTGAAGACACTCCTAATGGTGCATTAGTTTAAGAACATCTGCTCTTGGCACAACTTTTATTCCCTTCTTTTGAGTTCTCAGAAAATACAGTATCTATGGTGCCATGTGAAATCCCCTGAGATGTGTGCACAAGACATTAGGGACTGAAATTGTACCTACCAATTACTGTATGAAGTTTTGGGTTGACACATTTAACTTTTTCTTTGGGCACTCCTTGTTTCCACTGCTTACTTTCGGTGGGTCCAATGTAGCTCTCTCCAACTCTGATTAATGAATTACCTGGGCACAAGTATGTTTTTAGTTTTTCAACCATATGTATGCTTTCAGCTGCTGGCACCACATTTAAAAACTATCAAGATTTATCAACCAAAAATTACTTGGTATGCGTACAATGTTGATTCAGAAGTGGCATCATTAAGATGAGACAAATCAAATCCTCCAACTGTAAAATTATTAAGAAGTAAGATTAATGAGTAACTCAGTTTTCAATTTTACAACTAGTCATTTTTCACAAGTTGTAAAAATCCATCCATCCATCCATCCATCCATCCATCCATCCATCCATCCATCCATCCATCCATTTTACTCTTGACTTGTTAAAAAATAAACTTTAAACTTAAAACTAAACTTTGCGCAAATACTTTAAGGAAAAATACAGAGAAAACATTGTTTTGCTATAGCATAAATACAGGAGTATACACCTGTAGGTTGAATGTGATTCTTCTTGGTAACTTATTCAACAGTTCTTGGCAATAATTCTGTGTTTGAAAACATCCAACAATAAAATTTGATCATTTTCATTTGGGCGGCTGCGTCTGAGGGATTAGAGCAGTCGTCCTCCAATGCAAGAGTCGGGTGTTAGAATCTACCAGCAGTCAAATGGTGAAGTGTCCCTGGGCAAGACATTGATTGAACCCCTCATTGCTTCCAATGTGTGTCCCATCAGTGTATGAATGTGATAAAGCTTTGATTAGTCTCTTTAGAATTATTAGTTCAATTAGCTTTGTAGAGATCTAGTAGAGTGCTGTGCGAATGGGTAAATGAGGACACATATTGTGTTGTAAAGCACTTTGAGTGTCTTGATAAGATAGAAATGCACTATGTAAGTACAGTCCATGTACCATTTGTATTTCAACAATCATTTATCGCAGCACTCCACTTCAACCCACACAGTCAGTTGTTTGACCTCTTAATTGAATTTGACCCAGAAATACCAATAAGACATTCTGTACAAATCGGATTCCAAAAATTTGGGACACTAAAATTGTAAATAAAAAATGAATGCAATGATGTGGAGATGGCAAATGTCAATATTTTATTCGTAATAGAACATAGATGACAGATCAAAAGTTTAATCTGAGTAAATGTAACATTTTAAAGGAAAAATATGTTGATTCAAAATTTCACAGTGTCAACAAATCCCAAAAAAGTTGGGACAAGTAGCAATAAGTGGCTGGAAAAAGGAAATTGAGCATATAACGAACAGCTGGAAGACCAATTAACACTAATTAGGTCAATTGACAACATGATTGGGTATAAAAAGAGCTTCTCAGAGTGTCAGTGTCTCTCAGAAGCCAAGATGGTAAGAGGATCACCAATTCCACCATTGTTGCGCAGAAAGATAGTGCAGCAATACCAGAATGGTGTTACCCAGCGTAAAATAGCAAAGACTTTTAAGTTATCATCATCAACCGTGCATAACATCATCAAAAGATTCAGAGAATCTGGAACAATCGCTGTGCGTAAGGGTCAAGGCCGTAAAACTCTACTGGATGCTCGTGATCTCCGGGCCCTTAAAGCTGCAGTATGTAGCTTTTTTTATGAACATATTTCTTCACTCTGTCACTACCTCCTGACAGACTGATGTTAGCCAGGTAATCTCTGAATTTTTTAAAAAAATATTGTCCCCTTGCTTCTCCAGGTGGTAAATAAGCATTTCTAAAAAGAAAAGGTGACCCGCCATTTTCCAGCCAATAAAAACAGAGTTTGTAACCAGCCAATAAAAACAGAGCTTGAATTTGAATCAGCCAATAAAAACAGAGCTTGAATTTGAAATTCAACAGACCACAAGGGGGCAGAGCCACATATGGCTCTGAGGGGGAGGGATCAGAATGCTTTGCCTGTTGAAAATATTTCTAACTGCTGCAGTTCTACAGAAACTGCATACTGAACCTTTAAACATCACTGCACCTAAAACAGGAATGCCACTGTCAAGGAAATAACAGAATGGGCTCAGGAATACTTCTAGAAAGCATTGTCAGTGAACACAATCCACCGTTGCCAGCTGAAACTACAGTGCAAAGAGGAAGCCATTTCTAAGCAAGCTCCACAAGCTCAGACGTTTGCACTGGGCCAGGGGTCATTTAAAATGGAGTGTGACAAAATGGAAGACTGTTCTGTGCTCAGATGAGTCACGATTTGAAGTTCTTTATGGAACACTGGGACGCCATGTCATCCGGACCAGAGAGGACAAGGATAGCCCAAGTTGTTATCAACGCTCCGTTCAGAAGCCTGCATCACTGATGGTATGGGGTTGCATGAGCGCTTGTGGCATGGGCAGCTTGCATGTCTGGAAAGGCACCATTAATGCAGAGAACTATGTTCAGGTTCTAGAACAACATATGCTCCATCTAGACGTCATCTCTTTCAGGGAAGACCCTGCATTTTTCAACAAGATAATGCCAGACCACATTCTGCAGCAATCACAACATCATGGCTACGTAGGAGAAGGATCCGGGTACTGAAATGTCCAGCCTGCAGTCCAGATCTTTCACCTATAGAGAACATTTGGTGCATCATAAAGAGGAAGGTGCAACAAAGAAGGCCCAAGACGATTGAACAGTTAGAGGCCTGTATTAGACATGAATGGGAGAGCATTCCTATTTCTAAACTTGAGAAACTGGTCTCCTCTGTCCCCAGACGTCTGTTGAGTGTTGTAAGAAGAAGGGGGGATGCCACACAGTGGTAAAAATGGACTTGTCCCAACTTTTTTGGGATTTGTTGACGCCATGAAATTTTGAAACAACATATTTTTCCCTTAAAATGATACATTCTCTCAGTTTAAACTTTTGATCTGTGATTTGTGTTCTATTCTGAATAAAATATTAGATGTTGGCACCTCCACATCATTGCGTTGTTGGAGCCTAAATGCAGTTTATAATGGTTAACAAATGTAACTAGTTTTGAGTTCATAGGTGATGCACTGAGATTCATTTAAAACAATAAAGATACAAGTGTGATATTTAGTTTATTTTTGTAAAGATAAAATGATTAAAATGTAAGATTTATCAGAGATTTTGAGTTATATTATTTTCTAGTACAGCACTGTAAAATTTGGTTTGATGATTACCTGTATGGGGGGTGGGGGTGGTTTATAGTCAAACAATTAGTCAGGCTGTCAGTTGTCAGGTGGTGCAGAGTGGAGCCACACAGTTTTTTTTTTACTTCTCCCTCTATGTCTCTCTAGTTCCTTTTATTTTGTACAAGTTTTTGATTTTTGCAAAAAAGAAGTATTCGACTTCACTAAGGACTCTGTGGAATTCTTATGCATGGTGTTAAGGAAGAGAAGACACCTCAGAGCGTCAATAGTGGCTTCAATCAGGGAAACTACAATTTTGTCAAAAAACTTGCTTCACATGGATACTGGACTTTTAAACAGACGGACTGGATACGTTTGGGATTCAAGAACAATACTGGGAAGGATGGAGCACAGAAAGCTGTAAGTGACAAACTTCTGTTCATGAATAGCTGCTAACAAAGATCGCAGCATGATGGATGTTTCAGCTAAATGCTAACTTGGGAGGACCAGCAGGTGCAGTTTAGACTGCCTCTGTTTTTCGGCCTTTGCAAAATAACGTGTGGACAGCTCGCTGATTATGGATGAACAGAATATTGGAAAGCGGACAATAAAAATGACTGAAAAGGCAGTGGAAGAGCACAAAACTAAACAAATCCATGCTCGCAGATACAAATTATCCCAGCTAACTACAATGAAACAAAAAAATTGAGCAGTTAATGGACGATGATTGAAATGCAGAGTAAATCAGCTGTGTCAAAGTCTACAAGGCGCAGCAGTCGTGGATCACAAAGTGGAAGCGTTTCTTCAACATCTTCATCCATCCGAATAAAGGCAGAAATGGAGCGTGCATCATTAAAGGCTAAGGCTGCAGCTTTGCAGGAAAAATTGGCAATTGAAAAGGAAGAAGCGGATTGGCAAGCACAGAAAAAAAAATTAGACAAGCACAAGAAAAGCTACGAGAAGCAGAAATGGAAGCTGAACAAGAAAGAGTGGAAGCGGATATAAAAGCTAAAAAGGAGATGCATGTAATGCAGACGGCCTTCGCTGAGGCAGATGCAAAAATTGAAGTTTTGCAAAAATATCAAGGCACTCAGGAAGTTAAAAGCGTTATAGGAACAGAAGAAAATGGGGATAAAACGGAGACATATGCCACCTTAACGCAACGGCCGCATAGTGTCTTGCCAGCTCCCACTGTGGACCATGCTGTTCAGCCCATTAAACCATCCAGTTCTTCACACACTCTGATCACAAACTTCAATGATGGACCAGCGATGGAGATTCTTTGCCAGGCAGTTTCTCAGCAAGCTACTGTAACTGAGTATCTTGTAAAGAATCACAAAACCTCACTTCTGCCTGAACTCACAATTCCAATATTCAAAGGAGACCCATTGGAGTACAAATCCTTCATCAGAGCTATCGAGCATGGAATTGAAGGCCGTACTGACAATGATTCAGATCGTCTTCAGTTTTTGCTGCAGTACACAGCTGGACAACCACATGAAAAAGCTGCCTCCACATGGAACCTTCAGTTGGTTATCATTTAAATATGTTCGTTTTTGCAAATAAAACATCAATTTAATTTTGCTTTAAAAGTGATTTTAAACTTTGCGCCGTGTTTATTCACGGGAAATCCGATTACACGCGAATGCAACATCTGTGACTTAAAGGGTAACTTACCTCACCGTCAAAAGATAGCTCCGCCCCCATACCAGATTCAAAAACTGCATCAATATGGGTGTGTCGAGAGAAGGAGGGGAGGGTTGGGGGGTTATGCTGCGTTCACGCCCCCTCTAGCAACAAACTAAAACAAACTAAAACTCTAGCAAACAACTTTAAAACAAGCAACAACAAAGAATAATTATGTAGATGTATTTATCTATTCTCACCCGATCTATCCAAAACAAAAGGCTAAAAAAAACAGAAAATAATACCACAAGATATGCCGTGACCGGGGATCGAACCTGGGTCTTTCGGATCCCTAACCTGCTCCTCCACCTCTACCCCATCTTGGCATTCATGCGTCACTTGTCCATCGCACAATAAGAAAACAAATACGACCAAATAGTTTCTATGAAGTGAAAAGTATTCTTAAAATAAAAAAGTTAAAATATACAAATGCCATTCCAAAAACTAATATGCTTTGTTGCAGTTCTTTTCCGGAGTGCAATGTACCACTTCCATATAAGGTATGAACTGCAACGAGGATTTTCTCATCTCTGCAGGGGATTGGCTCTGCTTGAACCACTTTTGTGACGACAGAGTGAGAAAACACGTCACTGTGAGAATTGTAGACCAATAAGAAAATTAGGCTGCAATACCATAGTTCAACCCATAGGATTAGTGAAAACACGTTTTTAGACCAAATATTGCTGATTTTAACAAATAAGCAAAAACATGAAGATTAACACAGACATAGTGCTATACAACATTTTAGACACATTCATTCTAGGGAGTTTATCAGCTAAAAAAAGTTAATTTTGAGGTAACTTACACTTTAAAATCGGGCAGAGGCAGTCTGCGCGTGTCTGGAGCTCGCCTGGAGATCGCGTTTTTTCTTTTTTTTTTTTACTTGAAAAATGCTGTTACGTTGTGTCGCATTTGGGTGTTCTAATATCATCAGTGAACAAGTGAGCCTTTTCACTTTCCCAAAAGATGAAATACTTGTCAAGTATGGAATAAACAAAGCTGCCCCCCCTCGGAGATCCCTCGCTTCCTGGAAAGGTAAGACTCAATTAAATACGGGTGCAGACCTAAATTAGAACCTGCTGTTTCTTGTTCATCTAACTTTCTGCTTCCCAAACTGAAGACAAATAGCTCAAATCTTAACTTAGATTTCTAAATTCGTCGGGTTATAAATTGTCCGCTATTAAAGAGACGTAGCCCTCTGCCCGATTTTACGTCACAGATGTTGCATTCGCGTGTAATCGGATTTCCCGTGAATAAACACGGCGCAAAGTTTAAAATCACTTTTAAAGCAAAATTAAATAGATTTATCATTTTGTTTTTACAAAAACGAACATATTTAAATGATAAAATATATATATTTTGAGCAATTTTATGCATAGTAAAAAAATCATGTCAGTGACACTTTTAAGTACTGTATGCTTCACCCACTGTATGGAAATACTGTTTTAAGGATTCAGCAAATGTAAAGGAACCTGCAAAGCAGAAATTAAAGAAGCAACGTGTTACGTGCACAAACAGTTCAACCAAAAAGGGTGTTCACAACAACTGTCTTTCACCCCGTACAAAGGTGAAGAGATGATACAGACAGCTGCAAGCAGAAAAGACAACATACACAGACACCCCACCTACCCAACGAGCAAACCTTGTGGTTTCTGTAAAGGAGAGCAACACACTCTTTCGTCCTGCAGAAAACTAAATAATAAAACACATGCAGAGAAGATAGATTTTTTGAAAAGTAAAGGACTGCTTTAGTTGCTTAAAACATGGTCATATGAGCAGCTGCAAGGAAAAGGCTCAGTGTCAAGAATGTTCACGACTGCATCCTGCTACACATTACTTCTAAAGACTCAGGACAGAAAACTCAGGACAGAAAACAACAAGAGAAAGCTGTGAAAGATGAACAGTATCAAGCGCTCTTGTCCAAATGAGTGAAAGTTTTTGAGTCACTGGGGCCGGTAAGAAGAACTTTGGCAACTGCAGGACTTTCCTGACATTGGACAAAATGAAGACACAGAAATGTCTAAAAGAAGATCACAAGTTCATTGAGATGGTGTCTCAATCCTCAAGGCTTATTGATGGACATTATACCATTTGTCTTCCCATAAGACCACCATATTAATTGCTAAATTAAATCAATATGGTATCAGAGGACCTGCATTGCAGTGGATCAGTAGTTATCTGAGAGATAGAAAACAATTTGTTCAGATGGATAATGTACGCTCTAAGTTACTCAGAACTTCATGTGGAGTACCACAAGGTTCAGTCCTTGGACCAAAGTTGTTTATTTTATATATGAATGATTTAATTGAAGTGTCTGATATCCTCAAATGTGTTTTATTTGCTGATGATACCACTTTCTTTTGTTTGGGTGAAGACTTGGAAAAGATGTTTGTGATGATAAAAATGAGTTCAAAAAGATACAAATTTGGTTTAAACGAAATAAAATCATTGAATATTGAAAAAAAACAATTTTATGATATTTAGTAAAAAAAAAACTTTGGATTTTTCTTTTGAAATTGATGGTATTAAGATATGTAGAGTGAATGAGGTTAAGTTTCTGGGTGTATTTATTGATGACAGATTATCTTGGAAACAGTATATATCTATTGTTAAAACTAAAATATCTAAATAAATGTATAGAGTAAGGGATTTGTTAAATAATACTGCTTTACACATGCTTTATAACACTATTATAGTTCTGCATTTAATTTATTGTGTAAATGTTTGGGGTACAGCATGTAGGACAACAACTAAGTCTATTTTTATTTTGCAAAAAAGAGCTGTAAGAATTATAATGAGGAAATCTTATTGTCATCCTTCGAATACTCTATTTTGTCAATTGAGTCAATTGAAATCACTCAAGTTTTATGATTTGGTTGATTATAATATTCTTTTACTTATGTATAAGGCTCATGCTTCCTCACTACATCTAACATTCAAACCTATTTTGTGAAAAGGATTAGTTGCTATAATTTAAAGGGAATAGAAATGTTTGTTAAACCTAGTTTAGAACCGGTTTAAAGGGTAGGTCTACTACAATAAGAGGATTTGATCTTTGGAATGGACTAGAGGACAATGTAAAAAATGTGAAGTCCATACTAATATTTAAGAAAATGATTAAAACTATTTTGTTGAAGAGTTACATTTAAGTTGATTCTAATTTAACAAATTATATTAGATATTTTGATGTGACTGTATATCTCTGATGAGACTGTATTATTTTGTATTACAAATAAGTATATTTATGTTTGAATTGATAGTTTGAATTGATTGTTTGATAAGGAGCAGATATGATAAGAAATGTTTCTGCTTCCTTTCATTTTATGTTTTTGTTAAATTTTTCTTTTTAAAAATTGTCATTGTTTTAATATGAAATGAATAAAATTATACAATGAATACAATTATACAATACAATAAGAAACAAGTCCCTTTCTTTGCCGCCCTGTGACCAAGCTGTGTCTTCTTCAAGAATCTGAAGATGAATGAAGATCTTTTCAAAGGGCAATGTTTTATAGACATTGTAAGATGGAACACATTGTATGAATAGATTTTCTTTAAAAATAGTTTAGGCATCTTAGATAAGAGATTAAGTAATTGTTCCAAAGGTGTTAACAATTAGGGGCCGGTAATGTTGGAGCCTAAATGCAGTTTATAATGGTAAACAAATGTAACTATATAGTTTTGAGTTCATAGGTGATGCACTGAGATTCATTTAAAACAATAAAGATACAAGTGTGATATTTAGTTTATTTTTGTAAAAGATAAAATGATTAAAATGTAAGATTTATCAGAGATTTTGAGTTACTGTATATTATTTTCCAGTAGCACTGTAAAATTTGGTTTGATGATTACCTGTATGGGGGGTGGGGGTGGTTTATAGTCAAACAATTAGTCAGGCTGTCAGTTGTCAGGTGGTGCAGAGTGGAGCCGCACAGTTTTTTTTACTTCTCCCTCTATGTCTCTCTAGTTCCTTTTATTTTGCACAAGTTTTTGATTTTTGCAAAAAATAAGTAAAGTATTCGACTTCACTAAGGACTCTGTGGAATTCTTATGCATGGTGTTAAGGAAGAGAAGACACCTCAGAGCGTCAAGCTAGTGGCTTCAATCAGTGGAAACTACAATTGCATTCGGTTTTTATTCACAATTTGTTTAGTGTCCCAACTTTTTTGGAATCCAGTTTGTATTTAAGAGAGCTTTATGTAGCTTGCCCTTTAAAACACTGAAACTAGCTGGAAAAACTTAAATGCATTTAAGAAATTGTTTGTGCGTGTGTGTGTTATTTACACAGATGCCATATCTTTATTGCAGACTTTGCAAATGCAGCTTCTGGTGGTGTCAGAGTTTCCGTTTTGCAAATTGTGAAATGAGCTCTGGGGCACGAGGAAATGACTTGCTTGAGTCCTCGACACCTCGCAGCACGCACAGACATCTGCCTTTAGGTAAGATAAAGATATAATAATAATCATTTTATTTAAAAGCGCCTTTCAGGACACTCAAAAATTATGTGGCAGCGGTGGGATATGAGTTTTTCTTTTTATCTTCACATTCAATGTTGATGAGATGTTTTTCTATTACATTAGTGCTTAGTGTATTTTTAGTTGATGTTTTTCTTAGTTCATATCTTAGATCTTATTACTGTTTTTCTTTTACTTTTTATTGTTGATGTAACTGGGACCCTGTGTACATACCGGTAATCTCATTTCATCACATGTGCCACATGCGGTGCAAATGACAATAAAGATTCTCTCTCTCTCTCAATAAGATTCTGTTTTTATATTTGACTCTGCTTTCTGCAGCTCTCTTTATTTTACAGCATAAAAATAAATTGGCGCTTTAATCTGTCGATTCATGCCACCTATTAAATGTATTCATTTGAATCAGTGCCCTGTTTAAATGTCTTTCTTGCTGTGATTTGTTTTAACAGCTGCTCAGAAGCTAAACTTTGAGCCGAAGGCAGGATGGCCGCCAATTTCTCCGACTGTGAGAGGTTTCAGATTGGCATGCTGCCGGCGGTGTACGGTTTGGAGTTTGTGGTGGCCTTGGCAGGAAACCTGTTTGCCCTGTGGCTTCTGCTCACCAAGGAACGAAGGAACTGGCACGCCGGCGTCGTGCTCTCCTGCAACCTGGTCGTCAGCGACCTGCTGTACGTCCTCACCCTGCCTCTGCTCATCGTCT
Organism: Garcialebias charrua; assembly: GCA_038048925.1. Classification (NCBI taxonomy): domain Eukaryota; kingdom Metazoa; phylum Chordata; class Actinopteri; order Cyprinodontiformes; family Rivulidae; genus Garcialebias; species Garcialebias charrua. Next base: position 124,211 of record JBBPBX010000304.1, read on the forward strand.
ACTACTCTCTCGGGAAACAGTGGCCGTTCGGTGAAGCTGCGTGCAAAACCGAGCGGTTCCTTTTCACGTGCAACCTGAACGTGAGCATCTTCTTCGTCATGGCGATAAGCGTGAACAGATGCGTGGCCCTCAAGTGGCCCTTCTTTGCTCGCTCCTACGTGGAGCCTGCTCACCTCAAGGTCGTCAGCGTGGTCGTCTGGCTCATTGTTGGGGTCATCTCCTCCCCTGTGCTGAAATTCGCCTCCATTTGTCACGGCAAGAATAACACAACTCTATGTGTGTCGTTCTGTGATAAAAACATGGACGATGCGATACCTTTCTTGGTTTACAAATGTTTTCTGGCTGTGTTTGCCTGTCTCGTTCCCTTTTTGGTCACTTTCACTTCCTACTATGTGGTGATCCGAGTGGTGCGGCAAAATGTCAGCGTAACAACGCTTGAAAAACGCAAAGTTGCCTTGTTAGTCTCATCAGTGATTGTCCTGTATGCTATTTCCTTTGTGCCCTATCATGTCTCTCAAATCGTCCACTTGTATAGGAGAATCTTCAACCCTAACAAACCCGTCTGTTGGATCTACAACATGTACCAAGTGTCCAAAGGACTGGCAACGCTGAACATGTGCATTCATCCGATACTGTACGTGGCTGTGTTTGATAGCATCAGAGTAGCATGTTGTGGAAACAGCTCAGAGGACAAGATTCAGGGGACGATAAGGAAGTAGAAATACTTTTTTTTTTTGTGTAGAGTCGCTACAAACCTTAACTGGAAATATTAAGCTAATTGTTACTCTGCAAAAAAATCCTGCACACTTCTTGTTTGTACACTGAGCAAATACATAAATGCAACAGTTTTGTTTTTGTTGCTGGCCTTAGAATCACTTCTCTGTTTTTTGCAGATGATGTGGTCCTATTGGCTTCATCAGGTCGTGATCTACAGCTTTCACTGGAGCGGTTTGCAGCTGAATGTGATGCGGCCGGGATGAGGATCAGTTCCTCCAAATCCGAGGCCATGGTCTTGAGCCGGAAAAGGGTAGCATGCCCTCTCCGGGTCGGGGAGGAGGTCCTGCCCCAAGTGGAGGAGTTTAAGTATCTCGGGGTCTTGTTCACGAATGAGGGAAAACTGGAGCGTGAGATCGATAGGCGGATAGGTGCAGCGTCCGCAGTGAAGCGGGCGCTGTACCGGTCTGTCGTGGTGAAGAGAGAGCTGAGTCAAAAGGCAAAGCTCTCAATTTACCGATCGATCTACGTTCCCACCCTCATCTATGGTCATGAGCTTTGGGTTGTGACCGAAAGAACGAGATCTCGGATACAAGCGGCTGAAATGAGTTTTCTCCGCAGGGTGTCTGGACTCTCCCTTAGAGATAGGGTGAGAAGCTCAGTCATCCGGGAGGGACTCGGAGTAGAGCCGCTGCTTCTCCACATCGAGAGGAGCCAGTTGAGGTGGCTCGGGCATCTGGTTAGGATGCCTCCTGGACGCCTCCCTGGTGAGGTGTTCCGGGCATGTCCCACCGGGAGGAGACCCAGAGGAAGACCCAGGACACGCTGGAGGGACTATGTTTCTCGGCTGGCCTGGGAACGCCTTGGGATTCCCCCAGAGGAGCTGCTCCAAGTGGCTGGGGAG